>CP144692.1:32770019-32972519 GCA_036885675.1 Vigna mungo
AATAATAAACATAATAATATTAATAGTAAATAATGATATATTATTATATTATATACTAACTTTATAATGACAAATAAATTCTAAATCTTTAACAAATATTTTTTTTTATATTTTAAGTATTAAATAATATTTTTATATTATTTATCTAATAAATTAAATATTTTATTCAAGTTATTTGAGTCATGTCGATGAGTTAAAACATAATATAATGTTAAAAATTATAGATATTATATGTAAAAAAACACACACACATATATAAACATTTTTCTAGAAATTTAGAATAAAATTTTACCATTTAATTTGAAAAGAAAAAAATATATTCAAACAGCGAAAATAAGATTAAATCAAACTTATTTAAAAAAATATATCACAAGTTCAAATTTGAATATGCTCATGTAAATGCTCCATTAATGTAGAGAGAGAAAAAGAAAGATGGTTAATGATAATGGGGAGATGTAGGATATTTTTGAAATAAAAGAAAATAGTGGAAGATATAAAATATTTTTGAAATAAATTAAAATAGTGAAGAGGTGCAAGATGGTGGAGGGAGCAACACCCTTCAAGTAATTATGTTTCTGAAACGCAGTTTCATTAAAAATCACATAATCTACTTTTGCTTTATTAGTATATCTAAGACTAATATGCATCTAATACGTTGTTAACAGTATTCTAGCTTCGGCCCATAAGCAATTGATATTCCTATTTTCTAACGGATTCAATCCAAACATTATATATCCATATATATATATATATATATATATATATATATATATATATATATATATACATATATGGATGTTTTTTTTCTTGTGTTGCTCCCCCAAACTTAGTTCGTGTGCAGGATTAATGCTTGTGATATATATATTTTTTATTTTTCATAAATTTATAACTCTCACGTAAAAAATAGATGCATGAAAACTTGTAATAGATTTTGGGATAATAAAATGGATCACGGGTTGTGGACTGACATACTGAACCATTCCAAATGGGTTAGGTTGGGTTGAAAAATTTGTAACCCATCAAACTATTTTGATTTGATCCTAGTTCATTAATTTGGGGGTTCCAAAGACAGGACCAATTGGCTTGTTGATTTGATTAATTTTTTTATATTATATTATTTTAAGAATGATGTAAACATGTAATAATATTATAACTTAAATAATCAGTTCTTACAAATTAAGTTTTATACCATTAAATATATTTTTAATATTTATTTATTTGTATATATAAATAAATAAAATACAAATGTTGTCAACCATGGTTGCTCGAATTTTCGATAAGGATTTACAGAAAATACAAATGTTGTCATAGCATTTACGGTGACTATTGCAATAATTACATGGTTGTTTCCTTTTTTTTATTAGGTCTTCAGTTGAGTTTCAAATGTGATCTCAATCACTGCATAATTATAATGGTTAGTGTGACACTGCATGCATGTTTTTGGTTACGTACTATGTATACATTCATGCTTCTTTTGTTATGAAACGAAACATGTTTCGATCACCTATATATATATATATATATATATATGCACCCATATACAACCTATCACAGTAACCAGTTTGGTATCAGATTAGGTTGCAACTGATAAAGAGAAGTTTGCATGTCAATTACCAACTGCAAAAGAATAATTAACAGCGATCAGAGAAAAGAAATCATCAAAATATATATTTTTTTTGAAATATTAATTGGTAAGCATAGTTGACAAAACAATTATCACGTAGTCAATCTTAAAGTTTGTTAAAGAATCTGCAATCGATCAGTTGGACACGCCATTAAACTGAGTCAATCCTCACCTAATCATTTTTTTTAAGGAAAAATCAACAGCTACTGTTCAATAACTGTGTTTTAGTTTAGACAATATAAATACAACACCACTCATAGATACAATACTGCATTGACTACCACTATAACATACAAAATTAACACAAAGCACACGTTGATCTTTAATTTAAAGCGTCTGTATTCATTGACACACACTAACTATTGAAATAGTTTTACTTCTTATGTTAATTTTCCAAAATTTAATGTTTGTCCATCACATACCAGAGGCTGACTTGTTTAGTTCTTACTGCAAATTAGTGTATTTTATTCTGCCACTTTTAGGGGATGACCACATAAATGATCTGGTTGTGTTGAAGGTTTTCTGGGCAAAATTCTGTATGTATCTGGTCTCTTGTTATGCATCTCAGAACATTTTATTGGATCTTTTAGATTATAAGAATTTTTTGTTTTTATGTAAAAGGGTTAGAGTGTTTGCTGATAAAAAAAAAAGCGAGATCGAACAGATAAAAAAACAATGAGTTATAATTCAAATACAATTCAATTACAATTTGAACAAACAGTAAAAGAGTACGCAGAAATTTCTCCGAAGGTTTTTGAAGTTAAAATTAAAGAGTGATCAAATTGCAAATTTAAATAAAAATGATAAATAGAAGATCGGATACTAGTGAAAAAAAATGAGATTTTATAACGATTTATAATAACAGTTGAAATTCATTTGTCATTTGATAGGTGACATTTTCGGAATAAAAGTAGAGATTATTATGATATTGTGGGAGATTTGTCACAATAGATGGACGCGGTGAAAAAATTGAAATTATATTCAAAATGTATTATGACAAAAATAAGAAGATCCGTCACAATAAGTTTTTGGTTTAATGTTTCAATAGGTTTCTATTTTCGTTCAGAATCTCAAATAGGTCTCTTTCTTTTTCGGCGTCTCAATTAAGTCCTTATTTTCTTAAAATTGAATCAAATAGGACCTTTCCGTCAAATTGAGATGATGCCGTTAAGAAGTGTATCTTCACCGTGTAGTTTTTTATTTGGCATTGAAAATGTGACTGAATTGTATTTTTTTAATTTTTGAATTAAAAACTAAAGTATACTCTTTATATTTCATTTTTTAATTCAAAGTTTAAAAAAATATAATTCAGTCACGTTTTTAATGTCACGTAATAAAAAACTACACTGTCAGCATATCCTTCTTAACGGCATCATCTCAACTTGACGGAAAGGCCTTATTTGATTCGATTTTACAAAAATAAGGACTCAATTGAGACGTCAAAAAAGAAAGGGACCTATTTAAAATTCTGAGCGAAAATAGAGATCTATTGAGACATTAAACCTAAATTTTTTTATCACCTATCATAATATGTTAGATGCGGTGAAATTTTCGTAATAAACTTCAAAACATAGTATGATACATAGTAAACCACTTGTCATAAAAGCTATGAATCTCTAATTTTTTTAAAATAATTTTCACGTTTTCCTTTTTTTTTTATTCACGCATCCTCCTCTTCATGAATTTTCTGTTTTTGAGTTCATCTTCGTTGCTCTCTTTAACGTTCTTCTCTTCACTTATAGTTTGGAGCGAAACATACCTAATTAACCTCGTTCTTCTTCTTCTTCGACTATTTTTCTCTCTTTTCCTCTTTAGAACCAAAAGCCATTTTGGCCTAGTTCTTTTTCTTCTTCAATTTTTTTCCCTCTTTCTTGGACCAAACCCTAGAACCGTGAGCAATGAAGATTGTAGGTGGTCCAAAGTAGAGTTATTGCAGGAATAACAAAGTGAGGGAAGTAAAGAAGAATGATGACGCGATAATGGCCGTTAGGAAGTGCTAAGGGGATCGTAAGGGAGATCATCCATTTTGGGTGGTGTGGAAAGAATGATTCCAAGGCTAAGAGCGAGAGATTTTGAGAAGAGAAGTAAGAAATGCAAGAAATGGGTGGAGTGCGAGACGTGATAGGTGTGAAGGTTTGGCAGAAACGTTTTGCAAAAAGACGAACACACTCCAAGTATGGCGAGCTTGTCTTCCTTGTTTTCATAAGCTGTAAATGTTTGAAAAATTGGTGTTTGTCGTTTAATTCTTTGGGTCCAATTTCGTTATGTTAGTTGTTCCAAAAATTATACATATATGTTATATGATATCAAGAGCTAATCAGTTTGAATGATTACATTGATTCAATAATGATATAATGTGTATTATTCTTTATTCTTAATTCAGGTATAAGGTGATAGGGGAAATGGGGTTAATATATGTTCAAATGATTGAGAATACAATGGTGAATTAATTTTGATGATACGTTAAGTGCAATTAGGTGTAATAGGATCCTAAAAAATTGTATGGGTAATGCTGGAATTTTAGGTATGTAATGAAATGCTTAAATTTAATCAATGAAACTATTTGGGGATGTTTTGTATTTGTAGGGATTCACGTAACTAAACCTGCTGCAGAATAATGAGATTGTGGTTGAAGTTATATGAAATGGGAATGGGGAAATTAAAATAAGTTGAGTCAAATGGGAATAGGGAACTTAAAATAAGTTGGATAGGAGCGACATGAAGTTAGTAATATTACAATCTTGTTGTTCTAGTTTGGTTATGTTCTGGGTTGAATACATGAAGGAACTTTGAGTAGATTGAAGTGGTTACATGATAATTTAGAATTTAATAGGGAAGTGGTTAATTAAAGCGGGTTTGGAAATTTAGAATAAAATTGAACAAGGTTGGAGTTGATATGTTATGACTATAAGTGATAAACATGTTAGAAGTAGGGGTGGGCAAAGTATACTGCACTGCACTATACTATAAAAAATTGTAGTTAACTATAAACTACTTCAAGAAAACTATACTAAACTAAAAAGTAGTTCACAGTAACTACACTGAACTATTTTTTAGTTCAAACTAATTAAACTGCACTACAAAACTATGTTTATGTGAATGGATGATTTGAATGCTACCAAAACAGTAACAGATAACATATTCCATAGACTGAAGGAAGAATTGTATTATTCTAATCAGAATAAAACGAAAATTTAATCTGAAGATATTTTCTGAAATTGTTGATTAATTAAAAATAAATCTGATGTAAGTATTATAAAGTCAAATTCCTTGCTTGATGCTCTGTGAATCATAGTTAATTAACTCCCTTTCATCTATCAGATAATAGAAAATTCTAATGTGAAACTGTATGAACAGATTGAAAAAGAAAAGCGTGACCATTCACCACTGTCAATTTTTACAACTTTCACGAACTTTGTTCTGAGGAAAGAACTTGTCCTATTTGATTAACCAATATATTTGTGCTATTATTCCTTTCTGCTACAAATTAGCACTGCATGTAATTGTTAAGGTTTTTGAGTGTGACAAAAGCCTGATTGGTTTTGGACAAGTTAAAGCCATCTGTTGTAGTTTAAATCCTCTTGTTGACGAAGAACTCCTTTTGCTAAATGGTTGATTTCTTCCCCCTTTAACAATCTGCAGCCAACTTTGTTGTTGCACAAGATTCATGATTTCAACATCCTACTGCATTACACCTACTGGAAGAAGATAAACAAAATCAACAGAGTCAAGTGTCCAACAAAATCAATAGAAGATTGTCACTAATAACAGATATGATATCATAAATTAATAGACTACCTTTATGTATCATAGATTGTCACTAATAGCAGATATCTATTGAAGATGGACTTACAGTGCTTCTTTCTTGATTTTCAATCATCCAAATTAATAACTGCACTTGAAGGTCCTCTGTAGTGTGTAGAAAAAGACCAAATTGGCTTTTCCACTTACCAAATATCCAAGGAAGAAGTGCCTCTCTCTCTTTAGTTTTGGTCCTTTTTGACACGTAGAATGCAACAACATGTTAAAGATTTTGACCCGAGTGCTCTTCCACCATTCAAGATTGCTGAAATAAGAGCATCCATACCAGAATATTGTTGTTGGGTCAAGAACCCAAAGATATAAAATTACTTGATACAATGATGGCTAAAAATATAAAATTACCTGAGAAGCTGCAAGCCACTGAATCATGGTCTTTTCTTCAGGAAATCCAAAGATATATTCCTTCTATAGAAAACCAACACAATCATATGCTCAGAAACTTTTCTTCAGTCAATTCTAGCCCTAAACAACACCTAGTAATCAAGCTAAATACAAGTAAGAAGATGTTTGTGAAGAACCTTCGATGGGAACCTTCAACGCGACAACCTTCAACGGTGGCGAACGAGAATTGTGATGGAGAATCAGGAAAACCTAACAGTGACTGAGAGAAAGGAATTGGGAAAACTGAACCCAGAGTTAATTGCGCTCATAATAAAATAAGTCCAAATCGTGATCTAGCTTATAAAAGAAATGAAATATGAAATCGGAAGGGGCAAAGATGAAAGGGAGTAGGAAAGAGTACCAAAGGAGCCAGCCTTCAACGACGGACGGCGAACGAAGCAATGGAGAACGGCGAACGAAGCAATGGAGGACGAGACGAACGATGGAGAAAGGAATCAGAAAACCTAATGAGAAATGAATTGGGAAAAAATGAATTGGGAAAAATAAACTAGATTAATAGTTAACAGTAGTTTTAAATGATGTAGTTCAGTTTTTATAAACTTAACTATTAATAGGTTTATTTAGTTTTTAGTAAAATTAGTTTTAGTTTTTTAAGTTTAAAAAATGACACATTAACTATAGTTTTAGTTTTTTATATTAATTATGCCCACCCCTAGTTAGAAGGGATTTCCACACGCAAATACTCTACATTGGGTATACTTTCCATGGCTTCAAGATAATGTATGTAATTAAACTAAAA
The DNA here is from genome assembly GCA_036885675.1 of Vigna mungo. NCBI lineage: Eukaryota > Viridiplantae > Streptophyta > Magnoliopsida > Fabales > Fabaceae > Vigna > Vigna mungo. Next base: position 32,776,607 of record CP144692.1, read on the forward strand.
CAACACACCTTAGGGTGATTAAATTCTATTGATCATTTCGGTACGCTAAACAAAGAGTTAAGGACCTTGTACATATCTACTTTGGTTATTTTGTTATCATGTTTTATATAACTTACGTTTTTGTTTTACAAAAACTTATGTATCATATAACCCGCCCTTGTAGTGGTTAAGCTACTTATCCGAAATTCCAATTGTACATCAAATCATGGTTTGTGTGCAGGTAGTTGGAGGTATGAATATTCAGATTCCAAAGTAAGTCTGAAGGCAAGGGCCAAAGCTTTGTCTGCAAAAACAAACATGGTAGAAGACAGACTTGCTCAAAAAAGGTATGAACACAAACTGATCACAATAGGAAAACTAATTTTTAGAAATCTCGTCCTAATGGATCTAACCTCACCTTTAAGAAGAAAGGAAATTGCTTTGTATGTGGGAAGTCGGGCCATCATGCACCATAGTGGAGGCATAGAGCATTATTGGTTCGATCGTTTCTCAAGTAAATCTAAGAACCAATACGAGCAAGTAGGTGGTAGAATCTTGTGCTACCAGGAATATTTGTGCAAACAGAAATGCTTTTACCTCTTACACTAGTGTAGGGGATGGAGAACAACACGTCTATCTCAGTAATTCTAGGACTACTTTTGTTCTAGGAAAAAGGAAAGTTCTTCTCAAGCTCACATATGGAAAAACTCTAGCCTTAAGTAATGTGCTACATGTACCATCAATCAGAGTTAATTTAATCTTTGTAACACTATTGGAAAAAGTGGGGTTTAAAGTGTCATTCAAGTTTAACAAGATTGTAGTGACAAAAAAATCATGTTTTTGTGGGGGAGAGATTTGTGATCAAGGTGCCTTTGTACTCAATATTTATGAGAATGTTAATGAATCTTCTTCTTCTTCTTCTTCTTCTTCTTCTTCTTCTTCTGCTTATATTATTGACTGATATATGACATGCTAGATTAGGACATGTGAATTCTCCCTATGTTATGAAATCACAATGAATAGGATTAATTAATATGCATGATAAACAAAGTAGTAAATATGATATATATATATGTAAAATCTAAAATATCCAAGAAAACATGTTATCAAGTAGATCGTCAAACTAAATTGTTTGGGCTAATTCATACTGATTTAGCTAATTTAAAACAAACCATGTCAAGAGGAGGTACAAATTATTCTCCAACTTTTATAGATAATTATTGTAGAATGCTAAAGTGTCTTTAATGAAACAGAAAGATTAAGCCTTTGATGTGTTTCTAACCTATAAAGTAGAAGTAGAAAATCAATTAAGAAAATTAAGAGGATTAAATTAGATAGAGGTGGTGAATATGTATTGTTTAATAACTTTTGTGTTGGAGAAGATATTATCCATGAAGTAACCCCACCATGTCCACCCAAGTCTAATGGAGTAGCCGAGAGAAAGAATAAAATTCTTAAGGAAATGATGAATGTCATGCTTATTAATTCTAGTGCACCTGATAACCTTTGGGGAGAAGCCCTACTTACTGCATGCTTTTTACAAAATAAAATACCTCATAAGAAAACTGGTAAAACTCCTTATGAGTTGTGGAGAGGTTATCAACCTAACTTTAAATATCTAAGAGTGTGGGGATGCCTAGCTAAGGTGATGTTACCCAATCCTAAGAAAAGGAAAATAGAATCTAAAACCTCTGATTGCATGTTCTTAGGTTATGCTGAACATAGTGCTGCCTATAGGTTTTTGGTTCTTAAAGGTGATATTCTTGAGAGAAATTCTATAATGGAAACGAAAAATGCTGAGTTTTTTTAACATGTTTTTCCTTTAAAGGTTAGCCAGACATATGAACCTGTTGATAATAATAATCGTGATACCTTGTGTGAGAATTTAAGAAGAAGTAAAAGACAAAGGAAGGAAACTTCTTTTGGTAATGATTTTTATACTTATCTTGTTGATAATGATCCTAGTAGCTTTATAGAAGTTATTAGTGCTCTTGATTCAAAACAATGGGATTAAGTCATTAGGACTGAAGTTGAATCTATTCAGAAAAATAATACTTGGACCTTAGTAGATTTGCCTAAAGGGGGAAAACCCCATTCATTATACATGGATCTTTAAGAATAAAATATCACCGTGATGGATCTATAGAGAAGTATAAGGCAATGTTAGTATAAGGCAATGCTAAAGAGTAGAACTATTTCCATTTACTATGTGAAGTCAGAACGGAATCTAGCATATCCTCTACCAAAACCCTTGGGAAGAAATATGATTTTTGAAACATCAAGAGGAATGAGGCTTAAGCCACTACAAACAAACAAGTGATGGTAACCCAACCTTTGTAATTGGAGATCCCATGAATAAGGTTCATATGGATAAAAATAAGTCACACGTTAGTTTTGATAAACATGTTGAAAACATAACCAAGAACAAAGTTAGAGGCTTGTTTGCACAAGGTTATAGTGAAGAAGAAGGTATTGATTATGATGAAACATATGTTCCTATTACTAGGTTAGGTAATACGCCTACTTCTTGCTTATGCACCTATTATGAAATTTAAGTGATATCGAATGCATGTTAAAAGTGCTTTCCTAAATGATAATTCCTAAAGAAGATGTACATGTTGAACAACCACCTGGTTTTGAATATTATAAATTTCCAAATCACATCTTTAAATTAAAGAATGCTCTTTATAGTTTAAAACAAACACCTAGATCTTGGTATGAAAGACTTAACAATTTTCTGTTAGAAAATAGATTTAAACAAGGTAAAGTTGATTTCACTTTATTTATTAAAAGAGTAAGAAAACATGTTATTAAAAGACCTATATATTACAAATGTTTACCCTGAAAACAATTTTTTGAACGTTGCATGGTCAAACCAAAAAGCTTGAGATTCCAAATGTTTCTTCTACAAGTGAAGGCATCACGTTCCTTTTTGTTATTTGCTTAAAATTTTGAGGGATTTTTCTATTGGATATAAGCGTCACTAACAGCATAGGGCAATGCACTCAGAATATCGAAACAGAGAGAGAGTATAAGAAACAAATGAGAACTTCATCTTATTAAAGAGGTCTGCATGGTCTTATATACACATGCAGATAACAGAAAAAACAAAAAAATACACGTAAAATATACAACCGTATTTGATTTGAATTACATACACTATTACTCTCCCTTAATTCAAATCAGAAAGTGATATAATTCCAATTTTGTTTCGCATGAGTTCGAACTTGTCTGCAGCTAAGGTCTTTGTAAACAGATCAGTCCATTGCTCTGTAGTTCTACAGTAGAGCAATTCGATCTTTCCCTTATTCACAATATCATGCAAGAAGTGATACTTTACTTCTATGTGTTTGCTACGCCCATGACAAACTGGATTTTTGGCTAAATTGATTGCAGAAGTGTTGTCCATCTTGAGCTTCACAGGTTTCTTCATTTCAGTTTTCAACTCAGTAAGCAGTTCTTCAAGCCATATTCCTTGACAGGCCGCATGACTTCCTAAAACGTACTCTGCTTCGCAGGTTGATAGAGCAACGATTGATTGCTTCTTAGATGACCAAGATATCGGTGCTCCATTCATGAAATAGATGAATCCTGATGTGCTTTTCCTTTCCAAAGTGTCACCTCCATAATCTGAATCGCAGTACCCTGTGATCTCCAAGCTATTCTCCTGACTCCCGTATGGAAACAGTATTCCATGACTCAAAGTGCCCTTTACGTATCTCAAAATATGTTTTGCAGATTCCATATGGCTCTTCTTTGGCTAGCTCATAAACCTACTCACCAAACCTACACTAAACGCAAGATCAGGCCTGCTGTTGCACAAAAACCTTAGGGAGCCAACAATTTGCTTGAACCTTCTTTCGCCCACCTCCTCTTCGGTTTCATCTTTCTTGAGCTTTACGTTCAACTCCAAAGGGGTTCTAGCAGCGTTACACTGGTGCATCTTGAACCGTTCAAGTAGCTCTTTTGCATATTTTTGTTGATGCATAACAAGCCCTCTCCTTGTGTGTGTGAATTCCATTCCCAGGAAGTAACACAGTTCACCCAGGTCCATCATCTCGAAGTCAGATTTCATCACCTCTTTGAACTCATTCATATCTTCTATGCTTGAGCCTGTAACAAGAAGATCATCTACGTATAAGCAAACAATTAACAAATTACCTGTGACAGTCTTTCTTACGTAGACTCCATGCTCCACTTTACACTTCTCAAATCCATGATGAATTAGCGCTGAGTCAATTTTCTTATTCCAGGCTCTGGGTGCTTGGCGTAGACCATATAACGCCTTTTGCAGTCTGTACACCTTCTCCTCTTTGTCTCTCTCCCTGAACCCAGGAGGTTGCTGAACATAGACCTCTTCTTCCAGCATTCCATGAAGAAACGCAGATTTTACATCTAGTTGGAAGATCTTCCATTTTCGTGCACATGCAACTGCCACTACTAGACGTATAGTCTCCAGCCTTGCTACCGGAGCAAAGACTTCATCAAAGTCTACACCTTTCTTCTACAGAAAACCCCTTGCGATGAGTCGAGCCTTATATTTTGACACGCTACCATCTGGGTTCAGTTTCCTTTTAAACACCCATTTGACGCTTATACTTTGTTTGCCAGGTGGAAGATCTACCAACTTCCACGTTTTATTTCTTTCGATTGAATGAAGCTCTTCTAACATAGCATTTCTCCACACCGCATGGTTTAAAGTTTCATTCATGTCCACAGGTTCTGCTCCTGACATTAATGCAATGTGGATCAAACTTCCTTCTTCGTTAATTGCAGCATCTGTGTATACTTCATAATCTTCAAACCTGGATGGTCGTACAATTTGTCTTCTTGATCGGTGAGTTTCATCACTATGACTGACAGAAACATCCTCTGTTCTAGGAACTTCCTCGGCTTTCTCTTGTTCGAGCTTATCATTAATCCCACGAATCAGAGTCTTCTTCGACCTTGTCTGCATGTGACTCCAATCCCAGGATTCCTCTTCAAGCACGATCGCATCCCTGCTGATACTCATTTTTTGCTTTATTTGATCATAAAGCTTGTAGGCCTCGGTTGGATGATAGCCTACGAATACCATTGGCTCGCTCCTATCTTCAAGCTTGGTTCTCCTCTGGTCTGCAACATGAACAAACGCCAATGAACCAAATACCTTTAAGTGCCTTACCGATGGGGTTGCTCCTGTCCAAACTTCTAGTGGCACTCTTCCTTCAAGACGCTTGGTGGGACATCTGTTCAGCAAATAGACCGCTGTCGTCACAGCCTCAGCCCAGAGTTGTCGTGGCAAATTCTTCTCTTTGAGGAGACATCTGGCGGTGTTCATAATTGTCCGATTTCTTCTTTCTACTAGTGCATTATGTTGAGGTGTATACGGCGCAGTTACCTCGTGGGTTATACCTTTTGCTTGACAGAATTCCTCGAATGCATGTGTTGTAAACTCTCCCCCGCCATTTGTTCTCAGGATCTTCAAAGTCTTTCCACTTTCTCTTTCCACATTCGCAACATACTTCTTGAAGATATCCAAGGCTTCGCATTTTGTTTTGATTACAAACACCCAACACATCCTGCTAAATTCATCTACGAAGACGATGAAATACTTGTTTCCTGCCACTGATGGTATATCAAGTGGCCCGCAAATGTCCGAGTGCACGACATCCAAACACTCCTTTGATCTCATTTCTATCTTTGGCTTGAAAGATTTCCTAGGTTGCTTGCCTGCCAAACAAGATTTACAAGCTTCAGCAGGTAAAGAAATACGAGACATACCTGACACCATAGTCTTCTCTTCGAGTTTCTGGAGATCTCTGAAATTCAAATGACCGAAACACAAGTGCCACGTCCAACTTTCATCGTTCTTCAGTGCTGATAAACACTGTATGTTTTCCACGGCATCAAGACAAACCTGAAAGGTTCTATTTTTTGAAAGTCTGCTGGTCAAGATCATTTTGCCATTGTTGTCGTATAGCTTCACTTGGTTCCGATCACCCATGACCACCGTAAAACCCCTTTCAACCAACTGTCCGATGCTCAACAGATTACATTTCATATCAGGTACGAACAACACATTGGAGATTATCGTTCTTGATCCATTTCTTCTATTGATGACCACATCACCCATGCCTTCTACCTTTAGAGTGTTGTCATCAGCAAATTTAACCTTGCTCTTCTTTGTCTCATCAAAGTTGACCAACCATCCTTTGTTGCAAGTCATATGATTTGAACAACCCGAGTCGAGATACCAATTCTTGTTCTTTGAATTCACGCATTTAGTGGTTGTCATTACCATTAATGTCAGTGTTTCTTCATCTGATTCTTCTTGAACAATGTGTGCCTCCTTCTCCTTGCTTGAAGACTTACTTTGGCTTGCCTTTTCTGGAAAACATTCTGAAGCAAAATGTCCGTATTTGTGGCAGTTGAAGCATTCAACATTCCTTTTATCTTTCTTCTTCTTCAACGACTTTTTGTATTGTTTCTTGTCCTTTGAATCAGACGATTTGCTCGAGTCAGATCTCTCATCTTGTTCTTCTGTATCAGCACCACTTCTTTCCTTCTTCCATTTGCCTTTTCTCGGTTTTCCTTCCCACTTCTTGGTCTTCTTTTTCTCTTCACCTTTCACATGCTTAACCTTGAGTGCCTGGTCGTCACGTTTCATGGATTTCCTTTCTTGCTTTCTCATTTCATAAGCTTCTAAGGAACTCTGAAGCTCTTCTATTTTGAGCTTTCCAACATCTCTTGATTGTTCGATTGCAACAACAATGTGATCAAACATTTCCGGCAATGATCTCATGATTTTTTCGATGATCATCGTGTCCGTAACATGTGCCTCTCCACAAGCTTTCATCTGATTTGCAATTGATAGAATTTGACTGAAAAAATCACTTATCCTACCATCTTCTTCCATGACAAGATGTTCGTACTGCCTCCTTAGTGCTTGGAGTCTCACCTTCTTAACCTTTTCTCCTCCAGAATAGCACTTCACCAGAATACCCCACGCTTCCCTGGCTGTGTTCACGTTCTGGATTTTTTCAAAGTGTGCATCGTCCATGCACTGATGAATGATCAACAATGCTTTATCATCCTTTTGTTTGAAGTCCTTTTTCTGATCTTCTTTTCCAGAAAGATCTGTCTCAGCTCCTTCGATCACATCACTAACGCCTTGTACCCGAAACACCACACGCATCTGGGTGCTCCAGCGGTTCCAATTCTTTTATGTGAGAATCGGAAACTGTAACGAAGAGAGATCAACCATCAGCACCGTTGCTTTCTTGTCCAAGAACAACTTTCTTGTTGATCTCCAAGAGTTCCAACCACTCTTTTTCACTGCTGCAGAGGACGCTTGAAGAATGAAGAAAAAAAACGAATATGCCCTAGGTTCTCGTAACCCGGCTCTGGATACCACTATTGGATATAAGCGTCACTAACAGCATAGGGCAATGCACTCATAATAGCGAAACAGAGAGAGAGTATAAGAAACAAATGAGAACTTCATCTTATTAAAGAGGTCTGCATGGTCTTATATACACATGCAGATAACAGAAAAATACACGTAAAATATACAACCGTATTTGATTTGAATTACAGACACTATTATTTTCCACAAGTCATGTACCTTAGGACTGATTTCCAACTCTATAAATAGAGCAGATCTTTCACTCCAAGAGAAACACGAAAAAGAATCCTTTCATCTTTTCCTTCACTCATCTTCTCCCTTTTTCTCTTTTTTTATTAGAAAATCTTGAATTTATTCATTTACTTTCTTTAGAGTTTCTTGTTATTTTTGATATAACTATAAATTTTTGGAAAGTTTATGTTATATTTGGAGAAGCTTGTGCAACACATTGGATATAAATCCTTATGTACTCGGAAATTTTTATTCCTCTTTTATTAGTTTTCTACAACAATTCAACATCCTATTTCGATTCCTCTAAACATCTATAAATTTATAAATGTAGTAAATGTAATGTAAACTTATTCAGTTATCGTGCCATGTCTTGCTTGAAGGTGGGCTATGGGTGCGCTGTGGGGATAGAAATGTGTTTTGGTGTTGTAGTGCCTGGGTGCAGGGAGTGCTAGGTTTAGGATAAATTGTGACTGAGAAAAAGTGGGTGAGGCGGGTAAATATAAAGAGAGAGATAACATTATTGCACCCAAAGTTCAGGTCAGTTGAAGGATTTAGAAAATTTTTGGGTACAGGAAGAAAGCTCCAAAAAATTTTGATTAGGCTATAACTGGCCCACAAATTGGAGTGGTGTTGAAATCAGCCCAAAGATATGGAGACCCAAAATCTTAAGTTATACTGTTTACACAAAGAAAAAGATTAATTAAAAACACATTTTCTACTTCTATTTATATTTTTTCACAGCTAAAAAAGATTCTCGTAATTTTAGACCTTGCCAATGACCATGTTGTGGTATCTTAGATGCTTTCCATCATCCAAATTGTAGATCTTTTTTCATTTTTTTCAAAACGTGTGTTTAATTGTTTTAATTAAGTTTCTAATCTTTATATATCTCATTAACATATTTATTTCTTTTTGGTTATACATATACATTCATCAAGTTTATTATTTTTAGGTTATACTTTTTTAATAGTTTCTAACGTAGTTATTACAATTGGATTCTGATATAAAGTCCTTGTGGGGCTTTATACACTTCCATGGATTATGTGTAAAAATATTCTTTCGTACAATTGGTCATGAAGACTTTAGATGGAATATTTCAAAAATATTGTATCCTCCCAAACTAAAAAAATTAGATGTTATAAGATCTCACAATCTATAACTTTCTTTTTACTGTTTAATAATGTTAAATTTACTAGTTATTTTTCTTTTTAACACTTTTTTCTAATCATGGTTTCTCTCAACCTAGAACTTATACTCGATTTAAATAAAAGACGACTCTTATTTAAATAAATAAAATTTAAAAATAATCGGAAATAAAAAAAAAATTGTGACTGTCAATGCTAACTTACCTGGTAGATCTGAATCGTGTTCAGACAGCTGTGCGTTGTCAACGACATTTTTTTATTACATAAATTTATTAAATTAAAAAAAATTGTATGTGTCATATTTGACACGCTTTTTTCATAATTTTATAATTTCAAACAAATATATTAAAGTGAGTATACTGAAGTATACGGTGGAATGTGTAGAGTCTTCGACAGCCACAATAAGGTTCTGGCAGTATACGTGTCTTCACGTGATTGGACTTATCAAATGTAAGAGGAAAATCCCATGTTTCCTTGCCATTATAAGTAAGAAAGAGACAATAAAAAATATTATAATTCCTAAAAGTTGATACTCCACAATCCACGTGACTTCTTTGAATATGGGCTTTGGGCCTTGGAATTCCCTTTCATTAGTTCCTATTTGTAAATGTGTTAAATTTTAAAATCCTCACGTTTTTAATTCAGTTAATTTCCTATTTTCTCATAGGTTACAAAATTAATATATAAAGTAAAATTTCTATCTATTTATATATTTTAAATATATTTTATTTTTAATTGAGGAATTTTTTAAAAAATTAATCTTATAAAATAAGTAAAATCATCTCAAGAGTTTTATCCTTTAAATATAAAAAAATAGTGAACCAAAGATTACAAAAGCTTAAATGAGTGGAGATTTGCCTCTACTAACATCACTTACACTTTGTTCGTTTGAACAGAAAAAACTGTTTACTCATATTTGAGAGTGAGGAAATACGATTTTTTCGTGTTCGCTTGTGCTGATATGCAACGATAGAAAAGCGATGATTTGCGGGATTTTATTATTTAGACCATCTCGCAGTTTCGAAGAGATTTGCGCTGATTTAGGGGTAAAATACTTATATGCCCTCTAGTATTTTTAAAATTCCAACACAATATCATAATATAAATAAACGATAATATTAAGTTGACAGTGAGGAGATGTGGAGTTGGGGTAATCTTGCTTTTGAATTTGATGTGGTTGTTGTAGGTTAAAGTTGTGTGATTAAGTTGAAGAGGAAGATGGTGGTTAATGGACGAGGAAGAATGTGCTTGATGACGAGGAGGAAGTAGATGAAGATGACGAAAGCTGTAAAGCTATTGAAGAAGAGATGTTAACGGTCATGTATTCGGATCCAGAGAAGATCGTATCTGGTTCCAGCTTTTCGAAGAAAATGCAAATGAGGCGTATTCGGTTACAGAGTTGGCGTATCCGGATCAAGCCAACGTTGTATTCGAATCTGCGCATATTTATTCGTGGCGTCGCATCTGGTTCTACGGTTGTGGCGGAGATTTAGAACGAGGGTCTAGGCGATGCGAGTTATTACAGTTATTATGATGATGAGGATGGCGTGCTGGAGCGGCTGGAGGGGCCGACGGAGGAGGCGATGCAGCGGGAGGCAGCAGAGGAGTGGAAGTGTTTGGATGAAGTGAGGAGGCGAGGAAGGGGGTGAAAAGTGGGGAGGTGGCAGAGGTGTCGGCGGTGGCTAGGGAGATGCTGAGGGAGGGGGAGGAGGTGGTGGAGGAGGAGAGGCAAAGAGAGAAAGAGGAGGAGAGGGAGTTTATTGTGCACTTGCCGCTGCTGGATGAGAAGGAGATTGAGAGGAGGGTGCACGAGAAGAAGATGAAGTTGTTGAATAAATATGCGAGTAAGGGGCTTATGGAGGAGCAGACTGAGGCCAAGGACATGCTCAATATTCAGAAAAAAAAATTTAGTCTCTATAATCACTTTGGTTTTAGTCTCTGTAATCACTTTCTACAGAAAATTTTAATATAAGCTCTCAGATCAGTTTATCAAATGTTTAGGTAGTTCTTTTTTGAGTTCTTTCTTCTGCTCATATTTGAGACCATGTTATGTTGACTACTTGATTATTTGTCTGTTAATCCTTGTAATATTTTATAAGTATTATCTGCAAAATCGTGTATTTAGGCTTTGTTTAAAAAAACATTTAATTAACATTTTAAGGAAAAAAAAAGATAAAAAGGTGTGAAACTGTTTCACGATGTAAGATTAATTTAGTGTCTTAGTTTTAAGAGTAGTTAAATGAGAAGATTAGCTTCCAAAGGCCAGCGGCCATTAACAACAAAACATATAAATTAATTTTAATAATTATTTTAAATTTCTTACTCTTTATAAATATTTTTATAATTAAATATAACATTAACAAATATCATTTTATGTTACTTTAATAACTAGGGGTATTTTGGTAATTTTTAATTTCTACCAATTAAACAAATTTTTTGAATCTATCACATCAATCAAATCTTACACTAATTCTTATAAACTTTACTTCCAAATTTACTCTCAATTACCCACAAATCCACTCAAAAAAACAACAAAAAAATTACCCTCAAATTCATTCAATTACTCTCCCTCAAATCATCTCCCACAAATCATCTTAACCGAACACAATGTTAGAGATTTTTTTTAGACATTTTTTTAAGAACAAAATTGTGATAAAAATATAAAAATTGCATTTGTGATATAACACTATTAAATGTGGTAAAAATATAAGTCTTTAATTGAAGTTAGTACTCTCAAAACGAGTCACTTGGCCCGATCTGGCTCGACTCACCACAAGTTGTTCACTTTGTGAGTCAATCCAACCCTGCTCATTTATTAGCGAGCCAGAAAAATTTGAACCTGGCTCGACTCACCACGGGTTGGTGGTTTAAACAGGTTGGCTCACCGACTCACTTAATTACAATTTAAAAAAAAATACAAAGTTTTTGTAATTTAAATCTAAATAAATTTTACTCCCAAAATGATGTTAAATTCAAGATAATTCAAAATAATAAAAAAAGTACAATATAATCCACATATAATGAATCAGAAGATATTTTTTAGGATTTTATAAGATAATAAATTAATAAAAATAAAATTAGGTAGGTTGTTGAGTCAACTTAACTCACCACAGATTCAACCCGGATGAGTCAGATTTAAATGAATCAGGTTGAAAATTGACCTGTATAAAAAAATATGCATTTTTTTTAACTCATTTTGATAGCTTTAGTGGAAGTGTAAGGAATGACTTAAGAGATTGATAGTTTCATTATTGGTTTCACAATAAATGTCAATGTTTTGATTCCAAATCTATTGAGTAATATTCTTAGAATTAATTACCATACATCAAAAATAATTTGCTTTGAAGTCAATTTTGTTCTTAATAAACATCTTAAAAGATAAATATAAATAAATAAATATTTAAATTAATTTAAACCTCAACGCTTAAAATGATATAATATTAGCATGAATAATAAGATATTCAACTATTTACTATATATCAAAATAATATTATTAAAAGTAACATGATTGTTTTTTAGTGAAGGTAAATTACATTCTTTAATATCACAAAATCACATCATATCTGCCACTGAATAATTGCAATTATCAAATGACTTAATTTATTCTACGAATCCGATCCATATTGTCTGAAAGTTATCATCATTTGTTGCTTATATAAGAAAATCTTGATCAACTTTAACAAACTAATAATTTGTTATGCGATACATAAATTAGTTTTTGCATCCAAGAACGAGCAATTTATACGCTAAACAGCTCATACATTTTGCTAAATAAATGAATATTATAGAATTCAAAAGAAAAATTACAATCGAAATCCACAAGATTCAGGTTGTTGGTTTGAAAAAAACAAAAAACGCAGAATTATTACATAAAAATAGAACGCAGCAAGTCAAGACGTGAAAGTTAAGAAATTTAGGTTGTCTTCCTTAGTTTGTAAGTAATTTTGTTATGACACTAAAAACCAAAATTACGTTGTTGTGGAAGAGATAAGCACTAATTAAGTAAAAGGTACTGGTAGGTGGGACATTAACTATATCTGTTGATTATATACGAATTTTTAAATGAAATTAATTTTTTTATGATTTAAAATTATTTTTGTGAACAAATTATAAATTAATTTAATCCAAAGCTACCTAAATATATAATAAGGGTATGTTTATATAATTGGTCAGGCTTAAGATATAAAGACTATGTAAGTCTTGTGATAAATTAAAATACAAAGCTTTTACAATCAAAGTTGGTCTAATTAATTGGTCTGGTCGTTTTTGTTTTGTATGATGTGAATTAGGTTAATATAAAAAGATTACTTGATTAAGACGCTAAGTAAAAAGTTACTTAAAAAGCTTTTTACTTAATAATCTGATCCATATCTATTGTATATATCAATAGCATTTTGAATATTTCTATCATATTAATATTTCATAATTTTGTAAGATTACATATTTAGATATTTTATTAAATATTAAACAGGTTAATCAATATATACAAAATCAAGTTTGTAAATTTACTGAAGTATAAATGTATATATTGTTCAAATATGTTATTGTAAATTATGATTTAGAAATTGATTATATATATAACAAAAAAAACTATTTTAAATGAGTTATTGTGAATGTTATACTGGATGTTAAACTTATATTGTAAATAAGTTGATCTCTCGGTTTTTATAAAACTTATCCTTTATTTTCACTCCTGTTTCCAGTTTTGAATAGCAATGATTTAATTTTTATTCTTTATAAAAAAATAATTTTGCAACTAGTCAATGAAGTTAATAAGAGATAGATCAAGTCTATTTAAAATGCTTCAATATGTAATAAAAATATTTAAATGAGTTCATCAGTCAAATCAAAATTTTCAAATAGTTAGGTTATACCAACAAATGTCTATAACTGATCCGAAAATGACAAATGTATTCGGTTAACCTAGTTTCTTTCTTCCTTTTCAATCGCAGTCATAAATATTTAAATTTAAACGGTAGTAATATATTATTTAAAGGATATTTATTTAATTATAATAAATAATTATTTGCAGATAAGTACATCCATTACAAAGAAAAACTAAGAATTCCTGGAAACCAATGTTTAAATTTTGTAAGTAAATAAAAAATAGCAAGAGTCTAAGTTAAAACCCATGGATAGTTTTTGTCTATCATAAAAAAATGATTGATAAATATTTGATCATAAATATTCATCAATAATTATTAATAGATTTTTTATCAATAAATTTTATTGATAAATATCGAGATACTAGAACAAATTCACGTTTTTATATTGGTTATTTTGAAAATTTTACTTTTATTAATAATTGTTGGAAGTCTCACATCTACTAAAGATAAAACTAATTTATAATATAAGTGAGGTGCAAACCTCATCTTACAAACTGATTTTATGGGTTGAATTAGATTTAAAATCTACTTTTTAACATAATATCAGTTCTATGATTGAACCATATCCTAATTAATTAATTAATTAATTAATTATATATATATATATATATATATATATATATATATATATACACACACACACACACACACACTAAAGCTACTATACATTTAGATCGTCTCTACCTAAAAGGTGTTCCACAGTCACATTATTTTTCTCATCTCACACCTATTAGATGATCACCATCCAAGAATCAATTTCATAAGAAAAATCAAACAAGAACACACAAAACAGGGTAAGCTAGTGATAAAAGAATTAATCATAGTATATTAACATTTCATGCAAACATCATATTTCATACAAAGTGAATCAAACATTTTAATCATACTAAAGACCTAAACTGGACTATCCGGATATATTATGAATTTCGAGCTATGGCAAGTTATGCACTTATGGTGTCTCTATTGCCCTATAGAGTCATTGCCAATGGGTTTCACCATACCGCACTCACAATATTGGTCTGTACCTCATCTTAGGCCATACTAGAGCACCTTAGACTGAGACCTCTTACTACTCTCATCACATGCATCACTCCTCTCTAATTGAGAATGAATTATCATTAGAGTGTTAAAATAACCTCAAAGACTGAGCTTTCTACAGTCATACATACAAAACTTGAAATAACCAACCAAGAAATTCACCTTAGAAACTCTTTTCAACCATACTTCAAATACATACATAACCTTTGTCAACACCCAATTTCGTCCGGATTAATTAAATAATAGATCTCTTTTTATTTTTTCTTATCTTATTTTAATTTCTTTCATTTTCATTTTCATTCTTTTTTATGTTATTTAATTATTAATTATTTTTTTATTTATTTAACCTTATTTTACTATTTTGTATTTGTTTAGTCTTTTTCTAAAAAAAAAAAAAAGGAAAAAAAATAATTTAAAAAAAAAGAGAGAAAAAAGAAAAGAAAAAAAGGAAAGGCTAAAAAAAAAAAAAAGAAAAGAAAAAGAAAAAAAGTGCATGCGGCACCATCATCACAAACACATTTTTTCTGGTGCCACAAATTGATGCAACATCCACGTAATATTATATTATAAATGGAGAATTAAAAGAAAGGAAAAAGATAGATAAAGAAAAAAATAATAAAAAAAGGGTTTGAAGTGTCACGGCATACAGGGAAAGTTTGGTAAAAGCAATTTTTTATCTTTATTTTTGGTTTGGAATTAAAAAAAAAAAAAAAAAAAAGAGGAAGATACGCTGGGTTTGCTGGAGGGCACAAGCGGACGCTCTCTGCTGCTGAAAAAGTAGCCCACGTCCAGCAAAAGCAGTACGGTGTAGGCGGTGATGATTTTTTTTAGGCAATTTGGAATTCCATCACGCACAACAGACAGACTCACTACTACTCCTCCACTTCTACATCCTGGTGACCATCGATTTTCTCTGGTTTTTCGGACCCATCATACGAATTCATCCCAACACCAAAAAACAGAGAAAAAGCTAAGATCTCCTTCCCCTACCTTCATCCCTACCAAAATCTCCATCACTCACACCGAGCCTTTCACTCCCATCCAGATTTCACATAACAGAATTCATCCTCCCTCACGCACAGACCCTTCA
This sequence comes from Vigna mungo, assembly GCA_036885675.1. Classification (NCBI taxonomy): domain Eukaryota; kingdom Viridiplantae; phylum Streptophyta; class Magnoliopsida; order Fabales; family Fabaceae; genus Vigna; species Vigna mungo. The sequence goes on from CP144692.1 coordinate 32,792,363, forward strand.
ACCGAACCACCCCTGATCCCAAATCATCATCTCCCAACACGTATTAGCCGACAACATCAACACCGCCACCATGAGAGAGCTCATTCGTGCCTCTGAAACCGCACTTGCCACCTGCATAGAGCACATCAAAATCATCGTCATCCATTCTGTTCAGGTTGAGTATCACCACACAATTTCGCTCAACCATCAACACAGCCGTATTCACAATCACTAACCACGCCTTATTGTTCGAACCACTCATTCGCTAGCCTCTATCCACATCATATTCTCAATCGCGGATCACACCTTTACGCAGCAGGATTCCATTCTTCCCCACAACTCCAACTTCGTCCTTCAATAAGCAAAACCACCAAAAACAGAGACCATCATACCTGTACCAGCCATCACGATTCCTCCTCCATTTTTGCTAACGAACAATGAGAAGCCTGGTGAAGCTGGTTTGTTTCTGGTAATCGTCGGCGACAGCACCAACGGTGAATCTGATCGAACCGAGGGTGCGTAGGTTGGTGGAGAAGAGCGAAGGAAGAGAAAGTCGTGTTGACGCTGTTAAACCTTCCTATTGTGGCCGTCGTCACCGGTGGCGGCCCTAGTTTGACTGGAGATCTCGGGGAAGTCGTGACGGTTGTGGGCGTTAGTGGAGGGGTGTTGCGCCGAAAGTGAAGTGGAGCGTGCGAGGAAACCCCGGTGGTGGTCGGCGTCGACGCCGGCAATCTTGATAGCAGACAATATTGTGACCCAAGGTGGGGATGTTGTTCTCACGTGAAGAGGCGATGGAGAAGAGAGAGCTTCACGTCAACCGGCAGGGGTTGTGGCGGCGATCGGCGCACTGACGGCGGTCGACTTCGGTGGAGGCAGCTGAGGCTGAGGCGGCAGTGCGTGGGGGCAATGGAAATGGAGGCCTCTCTAGGTTCCTCATTCAGAAAAGAGATCTTGGGTCCCTGATTTGTTGAGTGTAGATGGAGAAATGAGGGGAAGTGGAGCGAACCCCTAAATTTCTGATTTGGGTTGAAGGCTTTGGGCCTAGCTGGTGGGTCGCATCCTCTCTTCCTACCACCATGCACAACTCCATTTGCAATCCCCATTCCATTTGGGCTGTAGCCCACTTCGCCTCTACAAACAAAAATAAAAGGTTTTGGACTTGGGCTGAGCAAGTTTCTTCGTCACCCTGGTTTTGTCTTCTGCATTCCCTTATTTTTATTGGATTTATTGGACTATAATATTTTTTTTTTTTGTATTTGCTTTTATTTCTTTAGCTTTAGAATTGTTTGCTATACTTATTTGTTAATTAAAAAATATAAAAAAGGAAATATAAAAATCATAAAAATATATATATTTTAAGGGTTCTAGTGAATTTAAGGGTTCTAGCGCATGTGTGATCGCACGCATCGTCCTTGTGCTAGAAAACCCTTTCTTTTCTTTTAATAAAAATTAAAAAAATATATTTTAAGGGTTCTAGCGCATGTGTGATCGCACGCATCGTCCTTGTGCTAGAAAACCCTTTCTTTTCTTTAAATAAAATAAAAATATATATTTTAAGGATTCTAGCGCATGTGTGATCGCACGCATCGTCCTTGTGCTAGAAGACCTTTTCTTTTTTCTCATATAAAAATTACATAAATACAAAAACATTTTTTTTCCAAACAACAATTAATCCTTCGGCCAGAACTACGTGATCCTTGATTCTCCACCAAAAGTGGAGATACGTAGGAGCAAGGCCAGTCCTTGTCAGGTTCACTTTCAAAAATCGAAAAAAATAATCAAATCTCTTTCAAACAAATTTTCTCAACAAATTCTCTAACAAATTTTCCAAACAATTCAAAGAACTACGTAACCCTGATTTCTCAGTCTAACTGAGAATACGTAGGAGCAAGGCCAGTCATTGTCGGGCACAAAAAACACAAAAATATATTTTGTTTTCTTTAGAGTTAAATTTTATTTTTTAGGGGAAATTAAACATTTTTCAAAACCACATCAAATTTGCGTTTTTAATTAAAGGTACTGTCTTCGGGCAGGCGTGTAGGGTGCTAATACCTTCCCTACACGTAACCGACTCCCGGACCTTGAGTCTGGTTTTGTAGACCTTGCCTTATCCTTTTTATGGTTTTTTCCATAGTTTTCCAGAATAAACTATGGTGGCGACTCCAAAAATCTCTTTTTCAAAAATCGTGTTTCTTTTTGGAATCGTCGTCCCGTCGCGATTTTTTCGGTTGCGACAGATGGCGACTTCACTGGGGAATTTAGAGAGTCAAGCCATTTAATTAGACGCGTGAATTGGATGTGGTTTTGCTCGATGTTTTTCTTCCCCATTTCTTTGTCTATGTTTGATATTTAGAATAATTGCATGCGAGTTCTGCTGCTTGTTCTTTATGTTTGAAATAATTGCTGGATATTGAACCCTAGGTTAGAAAACATGTCTATATCTGCCTGGGAACTTTTCTGGTTGTTTTGCAGGTGAGGGTTTGGGTGCATTGCATTCTCCCTTCACACACACACATTATGCATCTATTGAGTGAGGCCCTATACCCGGGTCTGAGCGTAACTTAGAATTAGAGGAGTTGTGTAGCGGTGTCACTCTGGGATGTACTTCCTGTTTGGCTATCGTGAGAACTCCAGCTAGAGTCTGTTCTCTTCATTTGTATTTTCACACCTAGTTGATTACTTGACTGTTGTGGAGATGTTGTGGAGGGGGCCATAGCTCTAGTGACCTTTGACCTTTAGGTTCAGGAAACCACGCTGGTGAGATTGCATATACTTGACCTTGAACCTGAAATGATGAACCTTTTCTAGGGCACAAAGGGAGATGTGTGTATTCTTTTAACCCTCACTTTTGCTTGTCTTTATGGTCTTGTCAAATTTTTGTGAGTTCTAGTCAAGAAATTATAAGGTCGTGATTATGGTAAAAATGGAAATTAACATGGAATTTTGAGTCAAGGGGTATTCGAGCTCAGACTTTTTGAAGAAAAACATACACAGTGAAGCCCAGGAAGGCAATGTCGTTCACTTGAGGGATCTGGTGAAAAAGGATAACCTTGAAAATGCATTTAAGAAGGAGTGTGAGGATTCGTTGATCTTGTTGGAGGTGGAGGTCCGGGTAACAACAATTATTGTTTCAACCCAGCACTATGACCCATTTCTAATTGGTGCCTACAATAGAAGAATTTGAGTTGATCTTATATGCATTTCTTAAGAGCAAAGATCCAAGCAATCACCTTGGGCAATATACCACTGTCTTGCAGCTAACTAGAATCACGAAAATGCATCCTATAAAGTTGGAAAGCGAATTCGTAGTAGCTCAAGGATGCGTAGAGTAGTATTTGTATTGATTGACCGGGAGGAAAAGTGGGACACATTCGTGAAAACACTAGCTTTTATCCACTGTGGTGTCATTCTCTTTCCTAATACTAGGGAGCTGGTCGACTGCACCACCATGAATGCATTTGTGGGATACAATGTTCGCTTTGAGAAGTCAATCAATATTGTCCTAGTTGAAACCTATGGGACCCTTAGTCAATGTTGTGAACCAAAGACAAGGAAGAGATTATGGTGTTCACTGGGATCGTATGTATGATTCATCTCTCGCATGAGTAAGGGAGCTTTGAATGTTAAATGTCCTGTGAAGGAGTTATTGCAATGTAAACTAGAAAGAAAATGGGCAAACGAATGAGCACGACTCTGTGCAGGCTCAAAGGAGGAAAAGTTTAAATGACATGTTTCTTGTCCGCAAAGATTGTGTATTATACACCATTGCCGGAGTTATCTTGATGTCCCCCTCATGGGTATCCATTGTTGTGTGAGTGTCAAACAAAAAAAAAACAAAAAAAAAACAAAAAAAACAAAAAAAGGAAAAACGAAAAAAAAAAACAGAAAAAAATGAAATGAAGAAAAAATAATTTGGGTATCCTGTGAGAGGGTCGCCAACGCCTGCATCTCTTGCCACATTGCAGATCTTCTGAAAAAGAGACCTTTACTGAAATGCTTCATGCAAGGGACACTTGGGGCAACGTTGTTTGCTTGGAGAGATGCCATAGATCATGGACTATTAGTGAAAGATTCCCTTAGCCAAATTGATCAAGAAGAGGGTTAAGACAATCAAGTTGCCATGCAAGTTAATTTCTCCTTACCTAAACTGCGAGGAACAAGTTCATAATGCTAAGCAGCAGACGAAAGCAGCAGCGAAAAATTGAAGAAGGAATGTTGGCATCAAGAGTTGATAATTCAGATGAATGAGCATATTGCTGAACAAGGGCGAATTGAAAGTGAACCTCTCACAACTCGCTTCCTTTGCCAATGAAATCAGTGAAGATGTCCCTAAGCTTTTAGCTAATGCTGAATTTGCAGTGCTGATATTTAATCTGCTTAAGGAGGTTGAAACTTTCCTCAATTGTTGCAAGAGCCGATCGAAGAAATGAAGAATGCGATGGCTAAGGCTCAAGTTAGTTGACCAAGACTTCCTGACTCACATTTTGGGAACTTCTGAATGATGAACCACCCTATTGACTCAGTCTTGTGTTAATTTCCAAATTATACCGGGGCAATCTTTTCACAGCTTTATAACTTCTGACTAGAATAATTGTCTTTTCATTGTCTTCATTTTTATTTTCTTTTTAATTTGTTTCATCTAATAAATTTTTTTTAAAAAAAAAAAAAAACCCAAGATACCCTAAAGGACTCGAACCAGTTACTAAACCTTGGAGAGCCAAGGAGAAGTCTAGCAATGGATGAAAGTCGATGCTCAATAATTGAAGGGGTAAATGAGCCAAGCCCTAAAGGTCATGGGTGTCTTGAAAAAAAAAACCGTGGGGATTCGTGCACACAGCAACCTCAACATAGAGTTCAAGAGGTCCAAAACTTCCTTCATATGGCCTTTCCCCTAAATTCCACTTCACCCTCAGGAGCATACTTGGGGCAAGTTCACACTCAAGAGGCTAAAGATAACGTATTTGAAGTGGAGAACAAGCTTGAGGCAACCACTTTCATGGTCCCTAGGAAAAGGCTTTAATCAAGTATTGTGAGCATGATGATGACAAAGCAACTCGAGCTGAAATCTTCTTTCCATATTTGTACACCAATGGATGTTGAGGTTGACAAAGGTAAGTTTGAATTGCTAAAAAAAAATGATGACCACCATAGAAGGTGAATGAAGCGCCGAGCTTGAAAAGGTTGCAAGACTTGCTTAGTCTCAGATATAGCCAAACCACTTATGTCAAGAGCCATCTCATGATGCTTGGAAAGAAACTGGTTGTTCATGCAGGCGATGAAAAGTTGCTAATTTACTTCTTCCAAGGTTGATTGGCTGACATGGCACTAAATTGGGGCACTCACCTTGAACCTTCATGCATCTAGTCTTGGGGGGATCTAGTGGATGCACTTTGAAGCACTACCAAATTTAGTATGGATGTGGTACTTGATAGACTACAACTACGGCGCATGGTAGAAAAGGAGTCAAAATCATTCAAAGAATCTGCCCAAAGGTGGAAAGAGATTCCTACTCAAGTAGAGCCTTCTATGAGTGACAAGGGGATAATTTCCATATTCCTCAATACTCTATCACCCTTCTATGAGCATATGGTGTGTAATGTTTCTTCAAATTTCGCAAACTTGATGATAATCAAAGAAGGAATTGAAATTGGTGTCAAGACGGGAAAGGTTGCGCAAAGTCATACCATGACAGCAGACGTGAAGGAGTTTGGGTCGAAGCTGGGGAAGAGGAGAGAAGAAAGAGATCAACCATATCCCATCACTCAAATATCGTTGAATTACTCTCTAGTTGAAACATAACCAAGACAAAATTGGGGACTCAACCCAAACTCAACTTCTCACCAAGCCGTCGGGTGAAAAATGTTTGATCAAGAGAAAAACTTGCGAGTTTCACTCCTATCCATATGACTTAGGCAATGTTTCTTCCATGTCTGCTACAAAAAGGCTTTGTCTCTAATTGTTACATGAAGCCTTTAAAGCCTCAATACCTCAAGACTCATGATGCAAAGGTGGTTACCACGAAGAGGCTATTGATAATCCCATTAAAAGTGTTGGGTGTTCAAGCTCAAATGCCAACTTTTATTGACTCAAAGTTATTAAAGTTTAAAAGTCAACCCAACACTGAGGCAAGACTTGAGAATGTCTCCACAGATGCCATGAAGAAATGAAGTGGGCTTTAGGACCACATAAGAAGGCATAAGTCATTGTACAAGTGAATTTGATGTTGTGAAGTATCTTGCCAGGAGATATATGCTCATTGATATTGTGCTGTCATCCATGACTTGCAATACAAACATTCATTACAAGGTTTCTCCAAGTAGTGCTGGAAATCGAGTCCTGAAAGGGTATTGCGAAAAAAAGCAACAAAATTGAAAAACAAAAAAATGAAAGCAATCTTGAGTCACTTATCTTTCTTGCGAATCATCAAACTCTTGTTTTTCGAAAATAGCAAAAAGAAAGAAATGAAAAAAAGTGACAAATAAAAATTGCAGTGTCAGAATTTTTCAAGGTCAAATGTTTAACAAAAAGATAACAGTTTGACATTTTTCTCAAGACGTTTGTGCACATGTTGTTTGAAAACCTTCAACCTTCATTTTTCCAAAATAAAGGATTTTCCCGAACAAACACTGTCACTGCCCTCAGTAACAAAGTAAAACCTTCACACTGGGGCAGATTGGTCTGGCCAAAATTTTCTCGCTTGCACTAGTTGGGTGATCCCCGAATCCATTGAGGCAGACAAAAGAACAAAAGAATTTTCAAAAAAAAAAATAAGAAAAATAAGTCCACTAGATTGAAAACCCGAAAGGGCAGTCTAGAATAGAAAGCAAAAGAAAAGAAAAGACTCATGTTGAGGTCATCTAGTCACAGAGTTAATCTTTTGAAAATAAAGCAATCAGAGTTCAAAATGATGTGTGGCCTTCTTGACTTCATCTAAAAAGAAAAATGTATCCATTGTCTCCCCGTTTGAGCCAAAAATAAATTCTTTTTCAAAATTATCCCCAAACAAGGGTTGTCATCAGGTAGTCAACTCAATGTCTAAATAAAGAGCCCTCAGTGATCAAACAAAGAGAATTCATCAAGGAGAGTAAAAAAAAAACAAAAGAAAAACAAAAAGAAATCACAAAGTGATGTTGAACAAAGAATGAAATCAAAGTTCAAGAAAAAAAAAACAAAGTGTTCAAAAAGTCAAATAGTTGATATTATGCCTAGATGGTAACCCTTGCTTCAAATAATAACTGATAAACTTTCATTTGGGCCTATATATCCTTTCTTTCAATACCTTTTAGCCCTTAGCCACGTTACAAGCCTAATAAAGCCCACACAGATTGAATAACGATTGCTCAAATTTTTATAAACCTTAATTTTGCGATAAGACGAAATGACTTTCAATATGTCATAAAAAAAATGTTGAAAATGAATGAATGAAAACAAAAAATGATAAAAAAAAAACAAACAAAAAAACAAAAAGAAAGTATTGTCTCAAGAAGAGGGGATCTCCCGACCAATTAGCCAAAAGCACGCGAAGAAAATCAAACCAATTGGGGTCATCCTTCTAGCCGATCCTTTTCATGTCCACTACCTCTTCCAAACGGAACCCATACCCCAAAACTGGGGCAACTTTGTAGATCTCACCATGCGTCTTTGCCCTGAAATACATCAACCCATAACCTCAAGACTGGGGCAACTTTACAGATTTCCCTTGAATTTTCACTCTAATTCTCGTGGATCCAAACCCTAGCTCATTTTCCCAAACACCAAACCGAGGCAAAATTTTTGGTATATCGTGACACTTACACATTGCATCTCCTTTGAGGATTGTAGTGTCCACGTGTCTGTCTCAGCCTTCCAAACCATTCTAAACAGCTCTCATTCTCTTCAAAACCATCCTCTTGTCCATAAATTCAAGCATGTGTGCACTAATGTCAAGAAATATAAAGTCAAACACATAATCATATCAAACGTTAGACCTTGGATGTATGACACTCTTCACTTTCACAAAACATTGAAAATAAAGGCTAGTTTGATTAGTGCAAGTAAGATGACTGACTCAAGCAAAGAGAAATGCAAAACATAACCAATGTTTTTCATCAATTCACAAAAAGAATTTTTTCGAATCGAAACCCTCTTTGTTCATATGAATGGTTGTCGAATCCTTCTTTGAAAATACAAAAAGAGTAGCATCAAAATCTCAACACCTTGCAATGAAAGGCTTCAATGCCTTACTGTCTTTCCAAAAATCAAATTTTTGTCAAAAATTAACAAGACATTTAACAAAATTACAAATTTCAAGAATTTCAAAATCTCAAAAGCCCAGTTTCATCTGGCATTTTCAAAGTTTCAAAAGCCCAGTTTCATCTGGCAATCTCAAGATTTCAAAAAAAAAAAAAAAAAAAAAACCAGTTCCATCTGGCCATCTCAAAATTTCAAAAGCCCAGTTTCATCTGGCCATCTCAAGATTTCAAAAGCCCAGCTCGCCTGGGACCTCAAGCTCAACTTTTTCTTTTTGTTTCGGCCCTCTGTAAGACAATGGTCGAACCCGGCAATCATATCATTCATCAATAGGGTTAGTACACCCTTTCCACGAGGTTTGTACACCTCACTCATTCATCAATAGGGTTGGTACACCCTTTTCACGAGGTTTGTACACCTCACTCATTCATCAATAGGGTTAGTACACCCTTTCCATGAGGTTAGTACACCTCACATCATTCATCAATAGGGTTAGTACACCCTTTCCACGAGGTTTGTACACCTCACTCATTCATCAATAGGGTTGGTACACCCTTTTCACGAGGTTTGTACACCTCACTCATTCATCAATAGGGTTAGTACACCCTTTCCATGAGGTTAGTACACCTCACATCATTCATCAATAGGGTTAGTACACCCTTTTCCATGAGGTTAGTACACCTCACATCATTCATCAATAGGGTTAGTACACCCTTTTCACGAGGTTTGTACACCTCACTCATTCATCAATAGGGTTAGTACACCCTCCACGAGGTTAGTACACCTCATATCATTCATCCATAGGGTTTGTACACCCTTCACGAGGTTTGTACACCTCACATCATTCATCCATAGGGTTTGTACACCCTCCACGAGGTTTGTAAACCTCATATCATCCACGAGGTTTGTACACCTCACATCATTCATCCATAGGGTTAGTACACCCTCTATGAGGTTTGCACACCTCATTTATCCAAAGCCCAGCTCACTTGGCCCATAAGCCTAGTCTTTATACTAGCCCACCAAGCCCAGTTGTATTTGGCACTTTTGGTCTTTTCTTGAGATTTCGACCCTCTGCTAAGCAATGGTCAAACTCTCTTTGTCGCATTTTTCATTGATTTTGACCATCATATTTACTCGGATTGGTCTTTTACTTTTTCTCTTTCTCTTTTGAAACCCAGACGAAATTAGTGTTTCTATCTTTACTTAGCTTTTACTCAGATAATACGAAAATATCAAATTTTCCTATTATCTAGTAAAATCTAAGTAAAGAGGGGCAGCTGTCAACACCCAATTTCGTCCGGATTAATTAAATAATAGATCTCTTTTTATTTTTTCTTATCTTATTTTAATTTCTTTCATTTTCATTTTCATTCTTTTTTATGTTATTTAATTATTAATTATTTTTTTATTTATTTAACCTTATTTTACTATTTTGTATTTGTTTAGTCTTTTTCTAAAAAAAAAAAAAAGGAAAAAAAATAATTTAAAAAAAAAGAGAGAAAAAAGAAAAGAAAAAAAGGAAAGGCTAAAAAAAAAAAAAAGAAAAGAAAAAGAAAAAAAGTGCATGCGGCACCATCATCACAAACACATTTTTTCTGGTGCCACAAATTGATGCAACATCCACGTAATATTATATTATAAATGGAGAATTAAAAGAAAGGAAAAAGATAGATAAAGAAAAAAATAATAAAAAAAGGGTTTGAAGTGTCACGGCATACAGGGAAAGTTTGGTAAAAGCAATTTTTTATCTTTATTTTTGGTTTGGAATTAAAAAAAAAAAAAAAAAAAAAGAGGAAGATACGCTGGGTTTGCTGGAGGGCACAAGCGGACGCTCTCTGCTGCTGAAAAAGTAGCCCACGTCCAGCAAAAGCAGTACGGTGTAGGCGGTGATGATTTTTTTTAGGCAATTTGGAATTCCATCACGCACAACAGACAGACTCACTACTACTCCTCCACTTCTACATCCTGGTGACCATCGATTTTCTCTGGTTTTTCGGACCCATCATACGAATTCATCCCAACACCAAAAAACAGAGAAAAAGCTAAGATCTCCTTCCCCTACCTTCATCCCTACCAAAATCTCCATCACTCACACCGAGCCTTTCACTCCCATCCAGATTTCACATAACAGAATTCATCCTCCCTCACGCACAGACCCTTCAACCGAACCACCCCTGATCCCAAATCATCATCTCCCAACACGTATTAGCCGACAACATCAACACCGCCACCTTGAGAGAGCTCATTCGTGCCTTTGAAACCGCACTTGCCACCTGCATAGAGCACATCAAAATCATCGTCATCCATTCTGTTCAGGTTGAGTATCACCACACAATTTCGCTCAACCATCAACACAGCCGTATTCACAATCACTAACCACGCCTTATTGTTCGAACCACTCATTCGCTAGCCTCTATCCACATCATATTCTCAATCGCGGATCACACCTTTACGCAGCAGGATTCCATTCTTCCCCACAACTCCAACTTCGTCCTTCAATAAGCAAAACCACCAAAAACAGAGACCATCATACCTGTACCAGCCATCACGATTCCTCCTCCATTTTTGCTAACGAACAATGAGAAGCCTGGTGAAGCTGGTTTGTTTCTGGTAATCGTCGGCGACAGCACCAACGGTGAATCTGATCGAACCGAGGGTGCGTAGGTTGGTGGAGAAGAGCGAAGGAAGAGAAAGTCGTGTTGACGCTGTTAAACCTTCCTATTGTGGCCGTCGTCACCGGTGGCGGCCCTAGTTTGACTGGAGATCTCGGGGAAGTCGTGACGGTTGTGGGCGTTAGTGGAGGGGTGTTGCGCCGAAAGTGAAGTGGAGCGTGCGAGGAAACCCCGGTGGTGGTCGGCGTCGACGCCGGCAATCTTGATAGCAGACAATATTGTGACCCAAGGTGGGGATGTTGTTCTCACGTGAAGAGGCGATGGAGAAGAGAGAGCTTCACGTCAACCGGCAGGGGTTGTGGCGGCGATCGGCGCACTGACGGCGGTCGACTTCGGTGGAGGCAGCTGAGGCTGAGGCGGCAGTGCGTGGGGGCAATGGAAATGGAGGCCTCTCTAGGTTCCTCATTCAGAAAAGAGATCTTGGGTCCCTGATTTGTTGAGTGTAGATGGAGAAATGAGGGGAAGTGGAGCGAACCCCTAAATTTCTGATTTGGGTTGAAGGCTTTGGGCCTAGCTGGTGGGTCGCATCCTCTCTTCCTACCACCATGCACAACTCCATTTGCAATCCCCATTCCATTTGGGCTGTAGCCCACTTCGCCTCTACAAACAAAAATAAAAGGTTTTGGACTTGGGCTGAGCAAGTTTCTTCGTCACCCTGGTTTTGTCTTCTGCATTCCCTTATTTTTATTGGATTTATTGGACTATAATATTTTTTTTTTTTTGTATTTGCTTTTATTTCTTTAGCTTTAGAATTGTTTGCTATACTTATTTGTTAATTAAAAAATATAAAAAAGGAAATATAAAAATCATAAAAATATATATATTTTAAGGGTTCTAGTGAATTTAAGGGTTCTAGCGCATGTGTGATCGCACGCATCGTCCTTGTGCTAGAAAACCCTTTCTTTTCTTTTAATAAAAATTAAAAAAATATATTTTAAGGGTTCTAGCGCATGTGTGATCGCACGCATCGTCCTTGTGCTAGAAAACCCTTTCTTTTCTTTAAATAAAATAAAAATATATATTTTAAGGATTCTAGCGCATGTGTGATCGCACGCATCGTCCTTGTGCTAGAAGACCTTTTCTTTTTTCTCATATAAAAATTACATAAATACAAAAACATTTTTTTTCCAAACAACAATTAATCCTTCGGCCAGAACTACGTGATCCTTGATTCTCCACCAAAAGTGGAGATACGTAGGAGCAAGGCCAGTCCTTGTCAGGTTCACTTTCAAAAATCGAAAAAAATAATCAAATCTCTTTCAAACAAATTTTCTCAACAAATTCTCTAACAAATTTTCCAAACAATTCAAAGAACTACGTAACCCTGATTTCTCAGTCTAACTGAGAATACGTAGGAGCAAGGCCAGTCATTGTCGGGCACAAAAAACACAAAAATATATTTTGTTTTCTTTAGAGTTAAATTTTATTTTTTAGGGGAAATTAAACATTTTTCAAAACCACATCAAATTTGCGTTTTTAATTAAAGGTACTGTCTTCGGGCAGGCGTGTAGGGTGCTAATACCTTCCCTACACGTAACCGACTCCCGGACCTTGAGTCTGGTTTTGTAGACCTTGCCTTATCCTTTTTATGGTTTTTTCCATAGTTTTCCAGAATAAACTATGGTGGCGACTCCAAAAATCTCTTTTTCAAAAATCGTGTTTCTTTTTGGAATCGTCGTCCCGTCGCGATTTTTTCGGTTGCGACAACCTCAAGAATAAACAATTACGTAATTCATTAGATGCATTTACACAATCCTCAAAGCCCTAACATAGTTCAAAGTTACCAGAAAGCAAAACAAAGAAAGACTAAAAACATGTCTTACATAGGTCGCTCAATGCTCACACTCGCTCAACTAGATATGGTTATACTCGCTCAATGCCTACACTCACTTATCGAAAAGAAAACTTTCTCGCTTAGCAAGGACTGATACGCAGGGACCTAGCACAATGATACATCAAGGCCCCATTACTCGAGGAATGATCAGAAAACTACGAAGCGTTCCAAAAGGATCTTCAAAAGGTCAAATATTATCCATTTTTAAGTGGAAGGTCATAGAAGTCATTTGTACCAAAAAGGGGGGTGAGCTCAGTAATGAAGGGGTTGCATCATGAAAACACATGATTTCCCACACTGATGCATGATTCCCACGCTGAGGTGATTCTACTGATACGCTTGCTTCTTCCAAGCCACGCCTGCTGATTTTGGAAAGTCTAAACACGTTCCATACTGCTGTCACGTGGTTGAAGATCCGCATCGCCTCCCTTCAATCAGCATCGTGCATAGCTTAGGAGTTTTATTATAAATACTCTTTGTATAAGCATGAAGAAACACTTTTGGAATATATGATATTTTGCTTCTGTTGTTAAAATTTTCCAGCACAAACACTCTGCCGAAAGTCACTCTTCTTCCACGAGCTTTTCCCTCACCACCTAGTTCCTTCCAATTATGGAAGTTGTCTGAATTAGTTCCTCCACCACTGTGCTCCTCATCCACCAAATTCATCCACCGAACCACACTTATTCCACTGCCACTTGATTCCGTGCAGAGACATCAACTCTGTTTATGATTTCATATCATTCTGCTGCATTCAAACCACTTTCCTGGCTGGAGATCTGTATCAAGGACTCTCGGCCATTTACTACTACAACAAACTTCTCTCTCAAACTAACGAACTTAATCCCCATAGCTCGCTCTGTGAATGCAGAAACAATGAGTTTTACTCGCTCAGCGCCTACACTGGCGCAACTAGATATAGTTCTACTCGTTCAGTGGCTACACTCGCTCAGCAACTAGACTCGCTCAGCGAGACTGTAGAATTTGCACCCGCAAACTTCACTTGTCTAATTTATACACTTCTACTAACATCTACAACTTCCATTTGATATTCTAAACCTAATTAAACCTATCTAATTGTGTATGATCCAACTTAAATGAAGTTTAAACTTGTTTTACCAAAACATTCCAACTCAAATTAACTAAAACATCAATTTAGAGACTATAATTCAATTCTACAAATTTTAGCTCATAATTAACAACTTAGGGGTCTGAACAAGTTCAAAATAACTCAACCATATACCTCAAACCCTTCAATCTTAGACCTATTGTTACTAAATTTTACTACTTCAAACCTCTAAAAATACACTTAAAACCAGTCAAAATATAACCAATTGCTACCACTCTATTATAGATCACAAATCTATCAATTCACAACTGGAACAAGTTCTAATTAATCATATAACAAAACCAGAATCATCACTTTTCGACTTAGATCAGTATTTATAAAACTCAGCTATTAAAACTCCCATTTTGTACCAAAATAACTTACCACTTAGCCTAGTTCATTTCTCCTCAACATTTAATCAATTTAACACCACCAAACATCTCAACAACAACATTCATCATAAAATTTAAGTTTAACTCGGAATCATTCAATGTTCGCAATCATCATGTGATCAAACACACTTATAGAATAATCATTCATATTAACTATCATTTCATGCATAATCATTCAACATATAATAGCTGCACACCCTAATATTATCAATTTATACTTCATAATTCAACATAAAACAAGTATTAGCTTCCCTTACCTTGAAGAGAACTACCACAACTCACCAACCTTGCTTCAAGCTCAAGAAATCCTAGAAACACCTATAGAACACAAAATTGTGATCAAAGAGAGTCCTTAGAACCTCTTATCAACCAGGAACTAGAAAAGGAAGCCAAAAGACACATGTGAGAAGGTACCCCTATGCATGACCTCAAACTAAGAGTGAAAGGAAAAACACTACAAGAAAAAAAGTCATTATCTACAGCCCAAATCCGTATATAAAGCCTAAAATCCGTATATAATTATTGGTTATATACGGCTTATATACGGACAAAAATCCGTATATAAAACCCTCGTAGGTAAATTTATATAAGGAAATATCCGTATATAAGTTATATACGGAAATATCCGTATATAAGTTATATACGGAAATATCCGTATATAAGTTATATACGGAAATATCCGTATATAAGTTATATACGGACATATCCGTATATAAATTATATACGGAAATATCCGTATATAAGTTATATACATAATTTATATAGGGGTATTCCCGTATATAACCAACCTATATACGGATATTTCCGTATATAAGATATATATACAGCAGCTGAGTTTTGTTATTCATAGACGTTTTCCCAGCTAGTTTGAGCAAGAAATATTCACAGTTCATATATGATTTAACACTCAGAATCAGACTAGACCTGAGTATTCAACACTCAGAATCAGACCTGGATATTTATCATTCACAATCAGACCTGGATATTCATCATTCACAATCAGACCTGGATATTCAACATTCACAATCAAGCCTAGATACTCAACATTCACAATCAGACCTGCATGCTCAACATTCACAATCAGATCTGGACATACAAATTAGACATGAATTAAGACACCAGTTTAAGTTCATCAAGTGGTTCTAGCTAGTATCTAAATAAGTTCAACAGTAGGTAATGGAAATAAGTTGTGTAAAAGTGCCTAATAATCCATATATCTATTTCCATCTGGTGGTGGTGGCTGATCCAGTGATTGGTGGTCCTGTAGTTGTTGTTCCGGTGGTTGCTGGTCCGGTTGTTGTTGTTCTGCAGCTTGTTGTTCTGCTTGGACATCATTGGGTGCTTGAGTTTGAACTGGAACATTTTGGACGTTTAAAAAGTCTTGTGCAGCTGCGGCTGCCGAAGGCGGAAGGAATGGCAGGAGGACGCCAAGAAAGCCTTGAAACTTTTCAAGCTGCTGACCATATTGTTGTACCTGCGATCTGAGGTTAATAATTTCCTCTGAATTTTGTTGCTGAGCAGAAGAAGATGCCTGTGTCTGTTGGACGTAACTATCGACACAGTCATCTTGGGAACTGACATTTCCAATCCCGTATACACGTCCCTTGTATTTTCCACCAGCAGCCTCTAACCAACATCGGTTTCTCAATCTTTCCTCTGCGGCAGGATCTAGAGGACTACTTGCTGAGGCACCAACAGATGCATTCTTAGATCTTATTTGAGAAAACTTTGCTACAAATTGTTCCTGTTAATACAATAAATATTATCAATAAACATAAGGTTTAAAAACTGACAATGTATAATGTAATAGAGTTAGTATAAACTTACATGGGTCCGCCTAGACCTTTCGTCCACAAATTCCCCCGTTGATTGACGAATATGTGTTTGCTGAAATATTTCATCAACATGCACAGACCGGCCAAGCTCCTGTGACTGCAAATAAAATGAGTTGTTAATATCAATTTTTGTAAAGCTTATGATTACAAATTTAAGAAATAAAATGTACAAGTTACATACCAAACAAATAGCATGCTCATGCACACTAATAGATCCTCCTGTGTGCAAACAACCACCCTTTTGAGATGTGCGATTCTTCTTAGCTGTTTCACACTTTTTTCTATATAGTGGCATGTTCCACTTTTCCATAAGAGCATTCCAAGTATCATCCCCCAGCCAATTAGGTCTTTTTCCTAGAGTTCTAGCTTTTTTATACATCTCTGAGAGTCTATGAGATGCCTTGGTTTGAAATTTTTTTTTTTACCTTTTGCTCATCTTCAGGGTTCCATGAAACCTTTCGCTGTTATATATTAGAAAGAATAGTGAGAATAGCTAGTGAGATGGTTTGGTTTGGTGTGTGATGGTTATAGTGAGAATGAAGAAGAATAAGAGTAAAGGAGAGAATGAAGGTATAATAAATATTCTCCATTGTGTACTACAAAGATAGTAACCCAAACATTATAAATCAAGTACCTTAAAACGGTCGAAGAAAACATCTCTAGTTGGCTTAGGGATTTCTCCCCATGTTAGCCATGACTCATCAAACTGTTGCTTGATGGTAGCTGTGATTGCCTTCGATGCAGTTCTTGTTGGATAAAACCTAAACCAAAATTAAACTCAAACATTAGAATGATACAAAAATGAATTGTCTATAAATATTAATTGAGTTGCATTTTTTTGTTACCCTCCTCCAATGGGTCTAATCATTGGACGATTGTTGGAACATTGTTCCACATCATTAGTGTCTGAACTGCAATGTGCATTTGCATCTGCCGAACCAGGTGATGGTGCAATATTTGTGGGAGTTGATGGGTTAGAACCAACATTGGGAGAGAGTGATGCCATTTGATTAGTAGGCAGTTGGTTTGAAGTGGGTGTCAAGCCAGGAAGAGAGGTAGGTGTAGATGTATGTGGAGATGAAGTCAAGCCAGGAACTTGTAATAGAGATGGAACAGATGTAGCAGTGGAGGTGGACGTAGGGGTAGTTGCCTGACTGCTTGAACCAATTTCATTATTGAAATGGTCTGGCAACTTGATTACATAAGATTTCTTTCCCTTCCCCTTATCATATTTTCCTGAAGGTGGAAGAGGAGGGATAGAACCACCTGAGGCCATATTCCTGAAGGTGCAATGATGGAATTAAGAGTGTAAACATGATTCAATCAACAAGAGAAATATGCAAAATTATTATAGAATAACAAAGACAGAGATGAATTGATTGATGAAGAAAATAACATATCAATTAAAAGCAAGATTGAATATACAAGATATACGAGAAGTATAATATGTTGTATAACAAGTAAAGAAAAGAGAGAATATAGAAACATGTAAACTACAACGTTCCTTGTATGGGCTTAAACACACTCCTTGGGCTTGGTTTGAAAACTTTGATACTACTCTACTTCAGTTCTCCTTCAGTTCTCCTTCATGCAAAGTCAATATAACTATTGTCTCTTCTTTCATAAGTTTATCACTTATATAGTTCTTCTTTTGGTTTATGTGGATGATCTCATCATTATAGGAATTGATCACGACTTAATTAAGAAGTTACACATTGAGCTGCATGTAAGATTTTCCATGAAAGATCTTGGACAACTCACCTATTTTTTAGGATTGGAGATACATCATCGATCCAATGGAATATTTTTAAACCAACAAAAGTACATTTAAGATTTGATTCAATTAACATGTTTAAATGGAACTACATCAGTTGATACTCCTATGGAAGCTAATGTCAAATATCCGAAAGATGAAAGAGATATTTTTCTGGATCCCACCCTCTATTAGTGCTTGGTAGGAAGTATACAAGGGCATGCTTAAAGATGGACAGCAAATTGCGGCAAAGGTAAGGAAAGAAAAAAGTTCACAAGGATTTTCTGAATTTCATTCTGAGGTCTATGTCTTAAGTTTTGCCCGACACAAGAATATAGTGATGTTGTTGGGTTATTGTTGCAAAGAAAGGAAAAACATCCTCATTTATGAATATATTTGCAACAAGTCTCTCCATTGGCATTTATTTGGTAAGTTGGCTATAGTTTATTTACTCTGAGTCTCAAAAGTATATTCTATACCCAATGAGGTTTAACTTTTATGAGTGCATTTCTGTAGAAAATAAGGCAGCAGTTCTTGAGTGGCACCAGAGGTATGCTATTGCCATTGGGATTGCGTTTTCTATAGCGTCAATTGGGAGTTGAAGGTCAACAAAGTCGGCATTAGGTGCTCTCTATAGCGTCAATTGATGAAATCACATAAATAAACTATTATGGAGTGCCCATCGCTAAAACGACAGCACCCAGTGCTCTGTAATAATTTTTGTTGCCTCCTGAACTTGCACACTACATATACTCTGTTGTTGTTAGATTGGGGAACAAGAGTCAGAATAATCTATGGGATTGAGAAATAATATTTGGTGATAATGAACTTCAAGCAAATAGAAATTGAATAGTTGGAACATAGTAAGACAATTAACTAGAATTGAATTAGGTGTGTTGCAAAATAGAAGCCTAAAAACCCAAATACATTGGAATTCTACATTTCTAAACTTAACAACATTACAAATGCAACTAAAATAAATCAATAACACACCCTAACTCTATTCATTGCTAGAACTTTCAAATTCTTCTTCGTTGTCATCTTCACCTTCTCCCTCTTCATTGTTTTCTTCTTCATCAATTGTATCTTCATCCATTTCCCCTTGAAATGATGAAATATTGTTTGGGTCCACTTGTTCAAGACCAGCTTCTATATCTTGTAATCGGACGACTTCTTCAACTTCAATTACGTCATTAACATGTGACATTTCCCCCACTTGGTATGGCACATCGGTTTCTACATCATTAGAATCAATGCGTCCTCTAGGCTTCGTCTTTATCGCAACACACCAACCTCGTTTGTCCGTGCGTGATGTAGGATATGGTACATAATAAACTTGTTGTACATTATGTGCAATTATAAAAGGATCAAACAACACATATCTCTTATCCATTCGAATATCCACAGTGCCATACTTTGAATCCACCCTTGTACCTACTCTTGATGGATCAAACCAATCGCAATAAAATAATACAATTTTCTTTTCAGTGCTTGTTGAATTGTATTCCAACTCATAGATGTGTTTAATCACACCATAGAAATCATCTTGACCTCCTTCTGTTAACCCTTTAACATGAACCCCACTATTTATTGTCCTCTTGCCCTGGCTCCATGCATGGGTATGAAATTTGTATCCGTTAGCAAAGAAGGTGTGCCATTCCTTTACACACCTTAAAGGAGCAAGTGATAAATCTCTAAGATGTTGGCTCCTCACACTTAAAGACTCGTCATGAACCTACGACCATAAAGTATACTATTCAATAATGTAATGATTAAATAATTAAAGAAGAAATTAACTACAAGAGTGATTACAAGTCTTACTTTTTGCCTGAACCACAATGGGAAATTAGCATGTATGTATGCCGAACTGTTTGACTGAGATAGTTGATACGTATGTAAGAATGAGCTGTCGACATGTATGAGGAGATTGGATCAAAGACAAATTGAATATATCAAATGAAATATTTGGGAATGATAATTGGTTTTGGAAGCTTACTCAAGGTAAGGTTGAACTTCATTGCAATTGATCAAAACATGAACATGAGCCGATCTCAATTCTTCATCACTTAACCAATGAGTTGATTCCTTCCCAGAATGACGACCAGGTTGGTCAAACACTGATAATGTTGTCGAAAGGCCTTCTGTTTCAGTGTCTACTTCATTTCTACTGCTTTGTGGTGTTAACATGAAGTTTTTGAAATAGTGGGAACAAAAATGAGTTGTCTCTCTATGCAAGTATGATGCACAAACAGATCCTTCAACCCTAGCTTTATTCTTAACCGAACGTTTAGCATATCCCATGAACCTACAATGGCAGAAATTGACCTGTTAGGATTTTTGAATTATGGTAAGTAATTTGAACAATAAGATGTCATATTGTCACCTTTCAAATGGGTACATCCACCTATAGTGGACTGGTCCACCAAGTCTTGCCTCATATGGAAGATGGATTGGGAGATGTTCCATAGAATCAAAGAATGAGGGAGGAAATATTCTCTCCATCTTCACTAGGTCATCGTTGTTAAGTGTTGTACAACACAAATCTCGGAAGAAATGACTTATCTCTGTAATGGGATTGAGAACATGAGCTGGTAAAGAACTAAATGCTATAGGAAGTAAGCATTCCATAAACACATGGCAGTCATGGCTTTTCATCCCAATGAGTTTTCCCCTATTCACATCAACACACCTTGACAAGTTAGAAGAATATCCGTTAGGCATCCTAAGATCTTTTACCCATTGACATACTTGTTTTGTTTGATCTGCTGAAAGTGTATAATTTGCTTTTGGCTTGTACATGTTTCCATTGTTATGACTTTTTAGCTCCAAGTCTTTTCGTCTGCAGTACAAAGCTATATCCATTCGTGCCTTTTCATTGTCTTTTGTCTTCCCCGCAACATTCATCACAGTATTGAAGATGTTGTCAAAGAAATTTTTTTCAATGTGCATGAAATCAAGATTATGCCTTAACAAATTATCCTTCCAATACGGTAGATCCCAAAAGATGCTTCTTTTCGTCCAATTATGTCACTCACCGTATCCATCAATTCTTGAGGCACCATTTTCAGTTATTTTAGGGTAACCCTTGATTCTATTCCAAACTTCTGCTCCCGTCAGATATAATGGTGCATCATCCATCTCCACTTCCCCCTTCTTGAAAGCATTTCTATTCCTCCTAAAGGCATGGTCATTCGGTAAAAACCTCTGATGGCTGTCAAACCAGGAATTTTTTCTCCCATGATACAATCTAAAAGCCTTTCCATGCTCCATGCAATGTGGACATGCTAGTTTACCATGAGTGCTCCAGTCGGACAACATACCATAAGCAGGAAAATCATTAATTGTCCACATCAGCATGGCCCTCAAAATAAAGTTTTGTTTCCTTGAAATATCATATGTTAGCACACCCGTCCATAACTTCTTCAATTCGTCTATCAAGGGCTCTAAGTAAACATCTATGCCAACCTTTGGATTGAATGGACCGGGAATGAGACATGTCAAGAACATGTAAGGTTTAGACATGCATATTTCTGGAGGAAGATTGTAAGGGGTGACAATAACTGGCCAACACGAATATGGTATATTTGATGCCTGTACATATGGGTTAAAACCGTCAGAGCATAAACCGAGTCGTACATTGCGTGGCTCGATACCAAAGTCAGGATATACTCTATCAAAGTGCTTCCAGGCCTCTCCATCACACGGATGACGCAAATCACCATTCGTCGACCTGTTCTCATAGTGCCATGTCATGTGTCCTGCAGTTTGTGTTGACGCATACATTCTTTGTAGTCTAGGAATTAATGGCAAATAGAACATTGATTTCACAGGAACTTGTTTTGTAGTACTTGCTCCCGTCTTATGTGGTTGATATCTTGGCTTTCCACAAAATTTGCATTCAAGCAACGCGCCATCATTCTTACCATATTCATTATCATAGAAAAGCATGCAACCATCCACGCAACAATCAATCCTCTGCGATTGTAATCCTAACTTTGATACACACTTTTTTGCATCGTAGTATGTCTTAGGCAAACCTGATTTGATGGGTGTTCCATCCAGAACCATTTTTGCAATAAAATCTAAGCATTGATTAGGAATATTCCAATTTGACTTGCAAGCTAATAGCCTGACACACATTGATAATTTCGAGTCTGTTGCTCCTTCATACAACGGCTTGTTTGCATCCAACAATAGATTATAAAACCTTTGTGTTTCTTCATTCGGACTCTCTTCAATGTTATCTGAAGTAGATGCTTGGGACGACTCATTTTGCCTAAGAGCACCATGCACCATGTCTTCCATTGCCATAAATTGGTTAATTGAACCACCTTCCGTCTCTACACCCATCACATTTTCATGATTTTGTCCATTATCTTCTGGCATTCTTTCCCCATGATCCTCCCAAATGAAATAATTAGGCTTGAAACCCACCTTGTAGAGGTGAACCTTGACAACTCTTTCATTCAGAATGTTTGTACAATCGCACTTTACACATGGACATCGAAGACCCTCATCTCTGCGATAACGTTCTTGTTCACAAGCTTTACGTATAAACTCTTCAACACCCAAAACAAAAGACTCTTTCAAAGCACCTCTTCCTCTATGACACCTATCGTACATCCACGAACGATTTGGTGAAGCACGTTCCATGGTCTGTACATAAACCGATTACAAAACAATTAGCCCATGCTTAATGCACGTCTCTATGTTAGGACACGTGCCCTATCAAATGGCTTCGTCAAGAATAAACTAAATTAATTTAGGTCCTCTTCTTTTCATTATATAATGTTTTTCTACATATGTCTATCTTACTGTTTTTTTTTTGTGCATGTAAATCACTATGTACAATATTGTTTTAAGCTTGAAATATAGAAGGCTTTCACTATGGGAAGTTGTGCTAAGACAGGGTTCAATCATCAGAATATTATATCAAAATTACAGAGTCTTTAAGTATATTCGTCATATATGCTTCAATGTAAATAAACTCTATAAATGACATAGGTATGCTTCAATGTAAATAAACTCAATTGTCAATACTCTTACCTTTTGTCTTCAAAACTTACTTGAGAAATTAAAAACAACCAAATACAAGAAACCCAAAGCTGCAAACACTAGCAAGCTTCAAGATCCCTAGCAATTAAAAATAACTTACAATCAATATATTATTAAGCTGAGAGAGATTTTCAATAAAGGACTGCTTTTAGGTTTATGTAATAGAGTTTTTAAATTATACCTCCACAAGACCAGCGTGAAAGAGATCAAAGCCACCAACAATATATACAATGCGACAATCAGGTCCTGCACCCTGGAATAGAGTAAATAATCTGTCAACTCCTCTAATCCAGCTCAAATAAGAGAAAGAAAGAGGTAAAATAGTGGGCAGAAATGACAAAGCATGTAGCCCCTACAAATAGCGTTGGGTTGGTTTTCTTATATGCTCTTTATTTCACAGTACCATGGCCACCTTCATCAAGTCAGAATTAAAAACAAGTGAAAATCATTTGAAGACCGTAGGGATCTAAAAAATTTCCTACACCATAATTTTGTATTGGGTTTTATATTAATGGTATGGTAAAGTGGATCACTGTAAACCAAAGACCACAGCAATGCGGAAATCCTTGAAAATGAGAAGATTCAAGAAAACTATAACTTTATCCACTTTGCATCAAAGAGTGACAAGTGGCAGACGGGTCAAATTTGCTTACTTTAATTACTACCATCTAACTTTTCACCTCCTAAAAATTTGGATTATCCTTTTCTTATATGTTTAATTCTTCAATATATGGTTATAATCAAACGATTTCTCAAACATCATCTAGAAAATAAGAAACCGAAAGGATTACATAAAATGTGTACGAGTATTTTTCTTTAGATTAGAGACATAGATTGAATTGAAGTGTAATTGGCATAATATATTATTATGGGATAAAGTTATAGTTGAATTGCATATTATATTAGATTGTAAATAAGACAGGATTAGGAGGTTGAATACCAAACATACCTAACTTGTTAGTTCATGAATGTTTGATCCTCCTTCGCAAGTGTGAGAAGTACAAACTTAAATTAATGAGTATTATAGCATATTACAGATAATTATATGTCGTAAAATACATTTTTTTTAAATGAATTGTCAACATTCAAACCAAAAAGCAATATCCTATTACCTTCTACAAAATATACGTTAACTTCCATCCAAACACATTGATTAAATAAATTGCTCATTTTTTGTCTGTAATTGACTGATAAAATTTCTACCTTAACACACAAAAATCCGATTTCGAAGTCAATATTGAAGCTTTGCTTTTTAGGTAGCTTCACCATGAAACAATATTTGAAGAATTCAAGTACATAACAGAAATCCAAAACGTTAACAGAATAGATTTAAGAAACCAAAACACCATTTTTAATCCAAAAGCTTAACACAATATATTCATAGATTCTTTTACTTATATACTACTCATTTTACTATCATTTTTATCTAACATAGAACTTTCAACTTGAATTCCTAACATTTTTCCCTGGCCATTCTCTTCAGTGCATAATGTTCAGATCTAAAATCTTTATGCAGAAATTTTCCTTCTTACTTGTTCACTTTTACACACACACACACATATTTATGTCTTAGGGACTCATGAATGGAATTGAAAGCACTCAATTTATTTTTTCTTTTTATAGAGATCCTATTTGAGCACAAAGGGTCTAGTGTGGGAGTTCTTGCTTCAGGACCCAAAACAATGAGGCATGAGGTTGCAGCCATTTGCTCCTCATCTGGTTTAGCTGAGAATCTGCATTTTGAGTCTATTAGCTTTAGCTGGTGATTTTACTCATACTGTTATAATAGGTGTAATAGTGAGTGACCAATCTCTGGAAGTACCTTTAAGGACTTGTTAATTCTGTTGTTTTATATTTAAATGACTGAAAATTGTTCTCAATAATAATTACGCCTTCATATGAGCCAGATTATAAATAAAGGAATTTACTATAATATTTGATCCTCCATAGTGTGGATCATATTCACAAAACATGCAAAAGCTGAGTTCAAACTACAAATATGGAGAACCAGAGATTTCTATTCCAATATCAAGACACGTGCAATTACATGAAAAGTTACTGAATAAATCACACCATCTCAGTAACCAATCCCTTCAATAGATAAAATGATACTATTGTCAAGCGCTACTACCAAGTGACAACCACACCTCAATATTTCCAATGAATTGCAGCAAGAACTTTTCAATTGAAATTCAATTTCATTGCAGGACTGGAATTACATACATATCAAATGTGGCAGTTCGTGAAAATTTTCGGAGGAAGGGAATAACTACAAAACTGATAGAAAAGGCTGAGTCTCATGCCAGAACATTGAGGAAACCCCTATTTAAAGTATTCTCACATTAAGCAATTAGATTCAACAAACATCTCTGTCATTTGGAACTTCATTTCTTATGAAGACGAAATGAAGGTTGGAAATTGAAGTGAAGAAAGGATGTCTCAGAGGAAAAATATGAGATATGCAGACATACATGGGTCGGATTTTTCAAGTTCTTTTCATTGGTTCTGCAGTTCTTATTTTAGGTAAGTATGATCAACATGACTGAATCTTTGCTTTTAGCTTTCAGTTCTCACCTACTAAATATAAAACTAATTTCTGATAACTTATGTCAATAAATCTCTTATAGAGGTGCACAGAACATTACGGTATTCAAACTTGAACTGAGTATTCAATCTTCAGATTAAGCAAACCAAGCAAAACAACATTTTTCTGCATCTAAGAAAATTTAATGGCAAAGGATTTCACTCACCTCTGGTTCCTTCATTAAGGGGCTTCGCAACTCGCCAACAATCTTCTTAAACCGCCACACAATCGCCTCAATCGATGCCTGCAAACCCTCCAACTACGTCTTGCAAGCCGAACCACAAATGTGACGGATAAAACAAAGAAAAAAAGGGATTAGGGTTTACCAAGCATTTCACGATTTCATGGATTACCAACCATTAGGGTTTACTTACCAGATTCTCAGCATCCAACTACGCCACCGAAGAGTTTCAGTCTTTGATGAAGGACATTTCTTGGTGAACGAGGTACAGCGACAGTGCTACGATAGTTGGACAGAGAGAAGGGAAGAACCAAGGGTTCGAGAGAGAGACAACGACAATCAAGAGGGCTCGAGAGAGGCACAACGAGTGCGAAGAGGGCTCGAGACGGAGATGTGAAATCGAGAGGGTTCGACAGAGTTAAGGTCGAGGGTTTGAGAATAGTAGCTTCAATGTTTGCTTTAGCTTATTCTAACCTACTTTATTTTCATTTTTTTAAAATTAATTATTTTCCCAACCCTAGCTAAAGCTTGGATATACTTACATTCGGACATTTGGCATTATATACGGCTCAAATCAGTGGAAAGCTTTCCCGCCACCTCGCGCCATATTTAAATACGGAATTTATATACGGCAAATCCGTATATAAATATCCGTACATAATGTCCGTAGATAACCAATATTTCCTAATCCGTACATAACATCCGTATATAAGACTTGATTTATATACGGATCTGGATCCGTATATAATTTCATTATTTCTTGTAGTGAAAGGAGTTGAAACTTGCTTGCTTTATAATAGAAACTGATTGGTGGATGATGGAGAATGCACTGTTGTGATCTCCTAAATGCTTCTTGATCATCAAACAGATGATTAAGGAGTCAGAAATTGTAGAGAGAAAGGAAAAAGAACTCAGAGAAAGAGTTTTAGAGATATGACGATTGTTTTAGATAATGAGACAAGTTCATAAAATTTTATTTATATTATTGAATTATTTTAACATTAAAATACTCGGTCTCATTATTTTAAAATACATATCAACTCTAATACTTTATTTTCTAAGTTCTTATAGTAAAATTTATAAGTATTCCTATTTAAAACTAATTATTA
The DNA here is from genome assembly GCA_036885675.1 of Vigna mungo. Classification (NCBI taxonomy): domain Eukaryota; kingdom Viridiplantae; phylum Streptophyta; class Magnoliopsida; order Fabales; family Fabaceae; genus Vigna; species Vigna mungo. The sequence goes on from CP144692.1 coordinate 32,819,097, forward strand.
TTATTTATTTATAATAAAGATTATTTTAGATACTAATAATATTAAATTTATAAATTAATATTTAAATTAGTTATTATTAGTCAATTGAATTTATAAATTATATTTAAATTAGTTACTATAATGACTATTTATTTGTTGTAGTTAAAAATAATTATTATTTAAGAATTTTTCTTTAATGCCATAAAATAATTATATTAAATATGAGCTGCATAAGTTTGAGTCGTTTTATTTACTTCTTTCATTGACCACATTCATACTGAAGTTAAAACAAAGTTAAACTATTTGTTATATAATTTGGTAAAAGAAAACTGAAGTTAAAACAAAGTTAAACTATTCGTTATATAATTTGGTAAAAGAAAAATCATAGCATGTTTACCTTAAGTTGGGAAAAATTACATTATTTATCATAGCTTAATATATGAAAATGTTTAGGATTAAATATGTTTTTGTCTCTAATATTATGTAGTTTTGGCTTTTGTCCTCTTTGAAAAGTTTGATCCATTTTTATCCTCTTTCTTTTAAAAAATCTTAGATTTAGTTCTCAAGGACTAATATTTTTTATTGTAAGAGAACTAAATTTAAGACATCTTAAAAAGAAAAAGATGAAAATTGATTAAAATTTTGAAAAACACAAAAATTAAAATTACATGATAATAAAAAAAAAACATATTTAACCAAAATGCTTATTATAATTTAATATATGAAAATGTCATTATAATGTTGAGAGTATTTATAACGTTGAGAGTATTTGAGAGGTACAAGTTCTACATTTTTTAATATATCTTTGTATCAAATTAATTTTAAACTGAATAATTGAGAAATATTCTCAAACTGAATAATGGAAAGCATGATATTCATATAAATCCAAATTTTATACACATCATGCCTTCCATTATTTACTTTAGAAACAGTTTGATATACAAACCAATCAAACAAAAATAAATTAAAAAATTCGTCATGACTTTCATTTAGAAACAATTTTTTTTATACATAAACAATGTAAACTATGAATTAAAAAATATAAAACTTGTATCTTCTCAACTACCCTTATACTCCAATAGCATTTTCAGATATTAAACTATTATACAGTGTCATTTCTCTAAAATTAAGATAAACACACTGCCTTTTTTTAAAAAACTATAATATAGCGAATAATTTAGCTTTGTTTTATGTTGAGTATATATGATCAGTGAAAGAAGGTAGTTTACATTTTATACTTTTATATAATTATATAATTATGTATAACTCTTACATAACGTTTATCAATACCGTTCTTTTTAGCTAAACTTAATTATATTTGAAGTAGAACATGATTTTAACCAACAAAATTCTCTCGTAAAGAAAATTAATATAAAACTATCCTGTAAAAAGTTGTTGCATTTTGATTCCTGATTTTAGGTTGACTTGTCTGATAGAACTGTTTTATCTTTTACAATATTAACGTGACACTCAAAGAATTTTTATATATAAAAGTTAAAAGTTAATTTTTTATGATTAAAATATTCCTAAAAATGAATTATCATACACTCTTTATATAAAAGTTTAAAATTTATTTATTTTAATGATTAAAATACCGTAATTATCAAATGCATATAGTTTAAAAAATAATATTTTTAAAGAAAAAAGTAGTCACATATTATGAACAGAGTAAATTATCTTCGAAATGATACAGTGCCCCTTTTCCATTCAGAATACAAATTTGCATTTGTCTATATTTAAGTGATTTTGAGAAATTGACATGTAGTTTGAGATCTGGAGGCAATGAGAAGAAGAAGAAGAAGAATGAATCTATCTAATCGATAGAATCACGATAAAAGTAAACCTAAACACTAAAGTATCTAAAATTTTGACTGAATGACAGAAAAGAAGTTAATTAACACGGTACTGGCTTGAGCCTGAGTATAGAACAGTTTACGAGAAAAGGGCGCTTCCACCGTTTACCGTTAGCATAACGGTCAGCGTGGGCAAGCGATTTCTGCGGCAGCGTCACGAGGTACCAACGCTCCATGCGCCATGAGGATGGACTTGTAGATCTGGATGATGGCTTTGTCGTCGTACTCTTTGGGTTGGGCCCGACCGAAGCCCGCGAAGGAGGTGTCCACGGCTGACAGGGGCCCACCGAAGCCCGAAGCTGAGGCCCCAGCGGTCATGACGCGTGAGTTGGCCAAGCCCAGCATCATCCGCACGTACGCGTCCCTCACCCAAAGGACAACCTTCTTGGGAGAGGGGATTTTTTTTATTCGGATCTTGGGTGCGAGTCTGATCCTCCACCGCCAGAACCGACCCTTCCCGTTTCGGGTACTTCCCAGCTCAACCCGGTTCCTCCTTCTCCTACCCGACCCGTTTAGTCTCCGGTAGCCTTTCCTCCTCCAATACTCTTTGACGCCCTTGCACACGGTGGCCGTGATACCCTCCATCTTCCTTATTTTTTTTCTCTCTCTCTCTCAAAATGCAAATAAAACGGGGTTGGGTGGGTGAGAAATGGAAGAGTGAAGAAAGGGGATAATTAAGTTAGGTGCATGCAGACGAAATAACACATGGCATTGGCATGGATGACACCCGCTGTGTATGCAGTACTGATCTTAGGCTTCCTTAATTTAATAAATAAACAATTTCCCACATTAATATATAAATATATTCATATTATATTCATAGAAGAAGCAGTAAGGAGAGAGGTACATTAAATGCGACAGCCACTCTGGTAGCTCAGTTTATCAACAACATAATTTTCCCTCATTAATGTACTTCACCTCGCACGTGCCGAGGTTTTCTATCTCATGTTACTGTTTCTGCTTTCCTCTTTCTATTTTCAGATTTACTTTTCACTCCACTTAAATTACAAAATTTAATGGTTAAAAAGTTAAATATAACACCCTAAACAAAAATGAAAGCCAAATTCAGAGAGTATATTTGTTGGGAGTTTCGTCACACACAAATCTTCTCATTTAGAGAGATATTGTTTGTTTTCGATTAAATCTTTACTTATTTATTTTTAACATTATTTAAAAAAAAAAATTATGAGTATCTATATGTATATAAATTCATGTTGGATCTTTCTTTTACTTGCTATTAAATTTTGTGTATATCTCAACAATATTCAAGAACATATTAATCAGGCTCCTCCTCTAATAAGTTATTTCGATCAGAAGATGCAAAAAACTTAACTTTCTCGTTTCATTCTTAAAATTTGGAACAAAACAATATCTTGTTCCACTATTGTAAATCAGCGTGTTATGAAGATTTATTGCGACATCTGCATTAATAAGGAATTACTTCGTTGGAAAGATGTATGGCGAATCTTGTAACTTCTAACATTATATTTCATAACAAAATAATTAATTTGATTGTTTATTTTAAATGTTACCCTAATATATTAAATTAATCTTTATTACTTACTAATAGTTTAATTGTTTTAATTCATATGGAATAAAAAAGTGGGTGCCATTGATTTTGTTTAAATTGATCTTAATTCAAGATTATAACTCGTTATATATTCGTAATGTTTTTTTTTAATTAGTTTTGTTATACTTAAAATCGAACTTCATTTTATGAAAATTTGGTTCATATACGATTGGTGTATTAAATATACATTAAGAAAAGTTGGTTCATAACGTAAAATTAAAATACTTTTGGAAAAGCACATTGTATAAAATAAAGTATACTACTCTCTACTTATCTACCATTTGCAATGACTTCAAATGACAACATATTCAAAGTTCATCATAAGTGCAATATAATCTATTTCAAAACATTTTAAATATAAAGGTGGACCTTAACTTGAAAAGGGTGCAAGATAACAAAGATAAAATAAATGGCTTAAGGGTTGTTTTAAGCATGTTATACTAAAAACTAATATCTAACACATTTCAAGTACATCCAATCTACAAAGTTCAGCTCTAAATATCAAAGTGAGCACATTACACAAATAACTATATACTAAAATTGTGTTTGAGTAGTGTCAAATCCTACCTCAACTTTTATTATCAAATAGTTTAATCTACATTATTTAAACTATTAATAAAGTACATATATCTCCTTCTAGTAATAAATTATATCTTTAATATCTCGAATAAAAGTTTTGTAAACATATCATCCGTTAAACATTTATAAAAGTTTGATATAAACATTATAATAATTTCAAGGGTTAAATATGTTTTTAGTCCCTATACTTTGGGACGATTTTGGTTTTAGTCCCTCTTTCAAACTAAGGTACAATTTAGTTTTCAACTTTAGAAAACTTTGATTTTAGTCATTTTTACCAAATTTTTTTTAACTTTATTTGTTGTTTCAAGCACGTTTCATTATAGCATTTGGATTGTTTATACTGTTTGACACATTTTTGCTTCAATGTTAACTGAGAAACGCGTTTGAAATAACAAATAAAGTTAAAAAAATTTGGTAAAAAGGACTAAAATCAGAGTTTTCTAAAGTTGAAGGACTAAATTATATCTTAGTTTGGAATATGGGCTAAAACCAAAATCGCCCCAAAGTATAGGGACTAAAAAGGTATTTAACCCTAATTTCAACTCATATAACTGACGTTAAGCATGTTAATTAGAATAAAGTTCATCCGTTAAATGAAATAAATTCATTAAGTAAATTTAATTAGACAATTATCATTATTATTTTGGGTTTGAATTTGTTTCATGAATCTTTTAAATCTGTTGAGGAAATCAAAATCCACTAAATGAATAAAAATCCACTTAACAAATCAAGTTTGAAAATAACCCTTACTCTTTGTATAAAATTTGTTGAGTGAGTTTTCATTTACGATGCAAAATCAATAAGTCTACAAAATTTTACCAATATCAAATTTAATTCCAAATAACCAAATTATTGATTTAACGAATTTAAAATATACTAAATATTACATCTAAAATAACACAACAAATCAAATTTCAAGTGTTAAGTTAATAACGATATAAATAGAAGTCATCATTCTTAAGCAAATTATATTTATTTGTATTAGCTGTAATAGTATTTAAATTAGAACAAAGTTCGAAATAATTTTCCTTATTTAAAGATTGCTTAAAGTTGAAACAATAACAAAAATGAATTATTCTCACTAATCTAGGCATCTGCACATTTATCACTAAATCAAAACAAAAATTTAAAGGTGAAGTAACTTGAAATGAAATAATAAAAAACATTTAATTAATAAGACCAATATAAACTGATTTATTCACAAATAAAACGAAATATTAAAAATAAAAATATTATAAAATAAAAATGAACTCTAAAATATATTATTATTAGATAAAAACATTTTATACTATGTTTCATTTGCTACTATTTGTAAATAAATATAAAAATTTATTTTAAGATTTAAGAGAGAAAACTGAAAAAGAATTACATCACAAAGAAACAGAAAATACATGCAATCGAAATTAACTTTGAAAAAGAAAAAAAAATATGAAAAAGAAAAGAAAGAAGAAAAACTACTGAGAATATAAAATTAACTTTAAAGTTAATATTATGGATACACTACGTTAATGATAAGAACATTATCATTTTTACACGTACAAGAAATAATGAAATAAGTATATATAACTATTTAAAGTTAGTATGGATACACTGCGTGTCACTCTAATAGTGTGATTGCCATCTTTTTTAACTTAAAATAATGAAATGAATTTGAAAACATTAGGTCCACAAAAAGCGATGGAACACGAATTAAACTCTAAACGGTGTGATCAGATATAAAATATGATGTAAGACGTAGCAGTTGGTATATAGCAGGAAGGAATGGGATAATAGAAACGACACACACCGAAAGGATTTGATATTGATGTTGTTTTATTATGGGACGACAATTCTGTTGGTGACATTATTTGTCATTGATTGTGTTGAAGCACAGAGATTGGTTATTTTCAGGTAGCTTAACATCAATTCGATAATAATGTGAATTGTGTCACCACGTTAGGTATAACTTAAATTATATTGGTAACGTCAATAGTTTAACGTCGACCACTAAGTGCAGTCTAAGGTGATAGCTAAAGGGAAGAATTTTGTGACGTTGGAGTGTAACTCAAGTAAGGTAAGAATTACAACCACACACTAGTCACTATTTGATGGCAAACGCTTTAGTTACGATTAAAAATATTTAAGAAGGTTGGACTCAGCGTATCCAAGTTCATGTTCATTTAGGTTAAAAAAATGTGAAGATTAAGTTTATGATTTTTTTTTTAAATATTACAGTAGTAATATTTTGAAATTTATATTAAAAGATTAGTAGTATAGAATTTTATTTAGATTACATATAGAGTTTGGATTTAGAAGTCCAGTTTGGACTTAGAAAGAAGATGAACCTAATTTTGGATCAATAAGTGTGTTACATAAATTACGATTTTGTAAACCCTAATTTGACATAAACTTAGAGTAGGCTTCTTCATATGTGTGTGCGGAGGTGAGATACATGTGACTACTTAGGTGGGAAGTTACACCTTAAACACAATCTCTTTTGGTTCTATTTTTCAAAGACTAATTTGAATTCAATTTTGACTCTTCTTTTGGAGATCATTCTAAGGTTAGCTTGACCTATAAATAAAGACATCTACCTTCGTAAAGAAATTTTGCCAATTATATGTACAACTCTATTGTTTAAGCTCACCTTAAAGTAGAATCCTTTCTAGACTAGTGTGGCTTTTATCCCTAGAAGTTGACCTCACCTCTCTCTCTAGGAATCCTTACCATAACCGAACCAAAATTTCACTTCTTCTTCTTCATTTCACTACTTCCGCATCATTATCCATCCACCGAGATTCCATACATCAACTATAAGTCTTTAAGGAGCTAGGAGGAAGGCCATCACTTGGTATCTAGAGCCATGGTTGCTCGCAATTTCTTCAAGAGATAAGTCATATCCTCAATTTCTTTCAATTTTCGTATTGTTTACATCTTGTTCTTCATATGTTGATGTTGTTTGACTGATTAAATTCTGTTCTTATGTCTTCTTATTCAGTTCAAATCTTCTAGTTCATCTTTAACCTTCATTTGTGTGTTTTAGGTTCTATTTTGTACTACCATATGTGCTTTGTGTTTTTCTTCACTGTTTTTAGTGCATTTGTTGTATTTTTTGTTTTAGGATCCATATGTTGTAATTAGAATTTTTGCCCTTGCATTTTCTAAATTCTATGTTTAACCATTTAAATTTTCTTAAAATTTGATGTCTTCTTACTTTAGTGTTATGTGCATCTTGTTGTCCTTTTTGAATTGACTGTTTTTTTTAATTGTTCCCTTTTTAAGAAATCAGGTTTACCACACTTTTAGTAAAATCAAATTGATCACAAGATTTAACAATGTTTCAAACACTTTTAGATGAGTTATAATAAGTCTTCTTCCTTTATAAAGCTCATAAGGGTTTTTCTTTAAAATAGGCCTAATCAACACAATTTAAAAAATAGCTAGTTGTGTTGACAATATCAGTCCAAAAGTATTTTTGCAATATAGTTTCATTCAACATAGTTCTAGTTTTTTCCTCAAGTGATCTATTATTCCTATCAACCGCACAATTTTGTTGAGGAGTTCTATAGGCAGAAAAATTGTGTTTTATATCATGCTTTTCATAAAAGTTTTCAAACATTTCATTTTGAAACTCTCCCCACGATCACTTTTGATAGAAATTTTTTTACAATTCTTTCCATTTCCTAAAACCTTGGTAAGCCTTTTAAAGAATGATAAGTATCATTTGTGGATGCTAAAATCAATGTTCATGTGTACCTGGAGAAATAATCTATATATGACTAATACATAAAGGTTTCCACCAAAACTCATAGTTCCTAAAGGTCTAGATAAATCAATGTGAAGCAATTCTAAAGGTCTATTGGTTAAAACACAATTCTTAGGCTTAAAAAAAACCTTAGTTTCTTTTCCATTTTAACATGCTTCACATGTTTTGTTCTTTACAAATTTGAGTTGAGATATACCTTCAACCAATGGTTTTCTTTTTAACCTAGTTTAAATGATGCATGTGTATGAGACAAATTCTTCTATTCCATAACCATGTATCATATTCCCGTTTAAGAAAAAATATATGTTATTTGATACATGATGCTTATCAAGCAAGTAGATATTGTTAATCCTTTTTCCTATTAACACAACATTACCAGATACATAAAAAATGATGAAGTTTTTATGGGAAAACACTAGAAGGAGGGTTGGATAGTGTTTTCGTAACTCTTTTCATGGCTAATAGTCTGATTGTGATATAAATGATACTCATGAGCCAGTTCACTACAAGAAAAATCGTTGTTACCTACAGCCAAAATCCGTATGTAAGCTCAAAAATCTGTATATAATATGATATTACATACGGATTATATACGGACAAAAATCCATATATAAAAAGAGCGTAGGTAAGTTATATACGGAAAAATCCGTATATAAATTATATACGGATTTTATATACGGAAAATCCGTATATAAATTATATAAAGAGTGGGTAATTTCAGTTTTTCTTGTAGTGGTTGTCCTTAACTTTATAAATGTTATCGTGTTGTACGTTTACATAACTAGCTTTAATTCATTCTCCTAGGGTTTGGTGAGGAATGAAACTTTTGTAAGATTAACATATATTGAACTTGTGTAATAAGACATCACTTTTCACATGATATGATTGGTTGTAAGATAGACTGTAACACACAAGCGTTTTATACTGGTTCACTGAAATAGAGCTACGTCCAATTCTCCTCTAAGATAACTTTGAGGGTTTCATTAAATATTCAATGAAGTATATGTGAGTATTCTAACCACTCTTGGTATCCCTAGTCACACCAAGTAATCATTGTTACGACTAGTTGAGTTTCACCTACTTTTGGTTGTGTAGTATTCTTCATCACTCATGGTATCCCTAGAAGCTTTTGGTATCCACCTGATACTACGTCTAGTTGAGTTTAACCCACTCATGGTTGTCGTTGTCCACCAATAACCACCTATTATTGTGACCTTGACTTAGTTTCACCAACTCCTAGTTGTGCAATATTCTTCACCACTCTTGGTGTCCCTACACGCTCCTTCTATCCACCTGATACATCGTCTAGTTGAGTTTAACCCACTTTTGGTTGTCGTTGTCCACCAATAACCACCTGCTATTATGACCTTGACTGAGTTTCACCCACTCCTGGTCGCACAGTGTTCTTCACCACTCCTGGTATCCTTAGACACTCCTAGTATCCACCTGATACATCGTCTAGTTGAGTTTAACCCACTCTTGGTTGTCCTTCTCAACCTGGTAACCCATGTTACCATGACTTTGATTGAGTTTCACCCATTCGTGGTTGTGCATTATTCTTCACCACTCCTAGTATCCCTAGTCAACAAATAACACCTCTTACCCTGACTAGTTGACTCTTGGTTTTCACTAGACAATCTTGGTATCAACCTGATATGTTGCCTAGTAATCCTTAACTCACCCGAGTTAATCAATAAGTGTTTGAAATTTCTTTTGAATGTACAATCAATCTAATTGCTTACAAGTCAGTAAACGATTACTCTCATAGAAAGGATATATGTTCAATACAATACAATCTACAAACTCTCTAACTATTTCTTTCTTTTCTCTCTTCTTAGAATGGTAAGCTTATACATCAATGAAGCCCGAGAGTAATTCTCTTTTCTTTTGGATGTTTCTCTTTATCTCGTTTTTTCTTCCTCTCTTCTTAGAGTAGTAAGCATGTATAGCAATGAAGCCTGAGAGTAATTCTTCTTTGAGCTCTTCTCTTTTTCTCTTTTCTTGTTTAAGAGGATTTAACTCTAATGGCTCAGAGAGAGATTTTGATTCTTCAATGGGAATGATTTTTCTTTTTACTCCTTAACTCCTAATCATCTTTTTTCTTCTTCTTTTATCTTCAATTTATACACCTTTGATAATATAGCAGGTGGACGATGTTTATCCTTGAGATTTGGTGATAATGTAGCCGTTGGATGAAGATTGTCCTTGTGATTTGACTTTTCGTAGCTTTTATCTTAGATAGCAATCATAGGTGATAACGGTTGAAAAACCGTTATTTTCATATGCTATTTTGGACTAAATTACACCCTTTACTGCTTAGAATGAGCTTAGAATCAAGTAAAACTCAATAAATGAGTCAGTCGAGAGTCAAAAGCTGTTTTTAGCGATATTATGCTTGTTTTGCAGCAAATTTGATAGAAGTGAAGATTGGGGATGAAGATGAAGGTCATAGACTCAAGAAAAAGGAAGAAAATTGAAGAAAAGAAGAGTCTAGGGACCGCCCGGCGGTAGACCCCTGGTGCCGGGCGGTCAAACGGGAGGAGAAGACACTAGCAGAGGACTCCGGGTGGCAGACCCCTGACGCCGCGCGGTTTTGCGGCACAAGGGAAACCGCCGGGCGACAAAGTGTGACGTCGGGCGGTGGTCAGCTGGGCTTGGGCCTATTTTTCTGTTGCGCTCCTCACTTATAAATAGCCCTGTTACGAATTCCAACTCATTCTTTTGACAGAAGAGGGCGGCTAGACCTATTTTTCACTCTCTGGAGAGGATCTCTTGGATTCTTAGGCTCCTTTTCATCTTTTCTAGGGTTTGTTTTCCATATCTTCCATTATTTTTATCTTGGTTCACCATGACAATGGTGAACTAAACCCTTTTTGTTGTTGGGGGAACAATGTAATCTCTTGATACTCTCTTTTATTGAAACTCTTGTTTGAATTATATGATTTTCATATGCGTTTATTATCAATGGTTGGATTCTCATACTGTGCTTAATGCCTTTATCGTTTAACTCATGCGGTAATTGATATTTGCCTTTATTGATACGGGGACGTACAATAATGACACAAAATGTTGAGAATTTCCTTGGTTAAGCAATACCACCTAGGGATAGGGGGGTAGGACGATCAATTGTATTTGCTTCTGTTTGTAATGCGTTGCTAGTTGCTAGGGGAGGCTAGGGATAGCAAGCCGGTAATTAGTAATAGGCCCTTTTCGCCGAGGGATCGGGTTAAGGGGAGGCCAAGAAAGTTTGCATGCAATTAGATAATAACGCTATTTAAACAAGAGGAGTAAATAAGAGAGAGAGGATTAGATGAAATTGTAAACCCCCAACAACTCCATTCATCCATTGCCTAAATCTTGTCAATTGAATCACACATTGCATGTTTATTTTCTGTCTTTGCATACACCACAATTATTGAATTTTTCTCCGCAATTGTTACGATTTTGGTTCACACGAACGATAAGGCCTTTCGAGTCTCATGGGAAGAACGATAATGAGTTTTTCCATTTTTATTACTTGATACGATATGGTACACTTGCTATTCCGCTAACAATAGGTTGATGTCTTCTTGTCAAACCAAACTTATTTATATGAACTTTATCAATAACATATTAAACTATTCATTTGGCACAACTTTTGATGAACAAAACAATTCATTAATGTCTTCTTCTTTCTAATGTTCATTTCTGACTTAGATTTGAATAGAACAGATGAATGCTTGTAGTAGATATCCTGCATAAAGTAGAATAGATGTCTACACAGTAGATGTGTCCTTTTACCTATTTACCTTGTTGCTTTTAAACGTTGAGCATTTAATGACATTCAATGCTTGTTCAGAACAATTAAGGTTTCTATGTTTTCTACCATTTTTTCTGGATTTGACTGTTTGAGTTTTCTAGTGAGAATACTAAATGTTTCATGAGTTTCATCGTTGAACGAGAGTGTGTTATGCGGTATCGTTTAGCCTATAGGAGGATTTTTCATAGCTAGTGTTTGTTTAGTAGATACTTGTTATTTTAAAGAGTATATTTAGTTCAATGTCTTTTATCATTTGTTTTAGGGCAAGTTTTGTTCTTTTGATATGTTTACCAAACTCATCATTTTATGTTGAGAGTTCGTTTAACCCATGTAAACCGTTTAGGTTTTTCTAAACGATGCGTTTGGCACGATGTTTTCCATCAAATTGTTTGAGACATTTTAGCATGCCTTCATCATTTGACACTTTTATCAACTACGACATATTGAGAGAATATTAACATCTAGTTTTGTAAAACTCTTTTTGACACATTTAGTGGTACGTCTTGTTTAACAAAGTTATCCTTTGATATGAGTTTTTTCTTTTTGAGATGTTCTTCTAAACACATCTTTTCAATCCTTCTATTTTTTTACTATGCCTAGAATTAATTGGTTCCTCGTTTAGTGAGACTTGTCTAATGTTTGTGTTTCCTAAAGAGGTCGTTTAAGGATGTTTCTTACAAAACCCTTTCTTCCTAGTAGTTTTCTTTAATCCTTGCTTACCTATTTGTGTTATAGTTTTTCTTGTCAAAACATTCTTTGGATTCCTAGTGTTCTATTATTTACATTTGTGAATTAGATTTTTTTATGTCTTATTTTGTTTTATTTTATTTCTTTCATTGTCATCTTTTGAGTCTCAGTTTTTCTAATAGATTTCTTGTGTGGACACATTATATTCTATACTTAGTGTTCCAATGCAAAATTAATTTTTTTACTATTGTGAACTTCTTCTTTGTTTGTATTTCTCTGTTTTTACTGTTTACAATGTAAGACTATATTCAAGACTACTTCGTTCAATGTTGTTTGTTTAAACTTTAAAATGAAAGATGTTGTAGACAAGTTTATCTTTTCTCAATAGACGAGACAATGGTTAGAGTCAGACACTACTTTATATCCCATATCACAAAGTTGACTTATACTTATCATATTATGCTTTAATCTCTTAACTAAGAGAACATTATTCATGTTGAATGAAGATCCATTGTTTATTGTTCCTGTTCTCAAAATTTTCCCTTTATTATTATCTCCATAAGTTACAAAACTTTCATTCTTTAAGCTCAATTTTGCAAATTTTCTTTCATCAGTAGTTGTAAGTCTAGAACACCCACTATCTAGGTACCACAGATCATTCTTATCACTTTCAAGACCTATAAAACATATTACACTAGTGAAAAAAAAGGTTTTGACGTCTTTTTGGCCTTTAACGTCTAAAAAAATACTAACGCCATATTAGGAGATGTTAAATTGAGGTCAAATTTAAAAAATTCGACGACAATTGACGTCAGACATAGAGAAATAGCAATGTTAATTGACGTTGGATATTGCACTATGTCCGACGTCAATTAACGTCTATTTTTGCCATTGTTCGATGTTAATCAACTTTTTTATTTTTCTAATTAATTGTGATCCACATTTACAACTCTACGAAACCTGAAAAGTACAAAAACAACAAATGAACCCAGTTTTTCGTATTTTATATAGCATAAACTATGAAATATGAATTATGAACTATGAGCACAAGCACAAAAGCTACGACAATAATAGTATTATCTTGTGATTTTTGATTTTGATAGCTATGGTTATTGGTTTTGGTTGGATTTTTTTATACCACTCCTTATGACCCCTAGTTCAGGAAAAAACACCAAGAGCTCTTACTTTGGGTCTCTGTGAAGTATAAAAATAGGAAAGTGAATTGCGATAAATCTTTAAACAACCATAACATTTGTTGTGGATGGCCGATTTGCTATTATTATATATGGATTTGGGGTAGAAAAAGATTTTCAATCATGTGGCAGCCCGTGAAGTTGAGTTTCCCTTCTAGATTTTCAAGAAAATGTTGTTTTCTATTTTTTTGTCAATTTATTTTTTCCAAACTTTGCAAAAATATTTCACATACTTAGACTTTGAATTTTGATCTAAAATTTTGTGTGGGAGCTTCTCATGATATTTTGGTGTTTTGAACAAATTTTCAAGTCATTTAGAGTTGTTTTGAATATACTCTCAGTTTTACCCTAAAGCTTGGATGTATAGCATGTAATGTAGTATAAACAGCGAACAAGTTCAATAATACAACAAACAAGTTCAACAATATAACAAATAAGTTCTTGAAAAAGAAAATGAAAACTAACCTTCTTGAAGGTGAATTCATCGAAATAAAGTGTTGTCGTCAGTGAGAGAAAAAAAGGAGAATGTGCCTATGAAAGAAAAAATTAAAAAGTCGGCCAAAACAAACGAAGATCATACTTTAAATAGTTAATCTACATGCATTTTTATAAAATGAAACAAATATTACATGTGTTAGTCGTCAAGGTTCGTTCGAAAAAAGTTTGAGTGGAGAAGAGAGTCTCGCACTAAGATAAAGTGAATGAATTTTCAACCTCCTACCCAAATTTTTATTCAATTCACAATTATATAACGTCGAACTTGTCAATATCCGACGTCTTATAACCTTTTGACCTAAAAAATCTAGGGCATTCGACGTCATACGTAAGTACATTTTCACCTTTGCCCCAACGATTTTCGCGAAATTTATCTGATGTCTTATAACCAATTGACATCAGACATGTTTAAATCCGACGTCTTAATTGAACTTTTATTTATAAAAATGACATTGGTCATTTTTAATGTTGACTTTTTCATTTTTTTGACATTGAAGGTTTATTTTGCACTAGTGTTAGTATCATATGGTACCCTTAATAGATTGGGTCCAACGGGGTTGATCCTTCGTTGGTCCTTTTCAAAAACATGACCTTTTCTCATACAATAATTTAAAACTATGAAAGGAATATCACTTGACTTGCTTGTAGAAAAGAAACTTGTAAACTCTTAACTTTCTTTTCAAAGAAGGAATTGTAACCAATTTCAACTTTCCTAAAAACAGAATTTTGAGAACCAAGAACAACTTCCAAACTGGCTTTTCCTTTCATGAACCTTACACAAGTTTTCAAGGATATTTAACCTTGTTTTTAAAATAGTGAATTGTTCACAAGGTTTTGAAATCAATGAATTTTCACAATAATAGGTTGAATTTTAGTAAATCAGGTCTAGGTTTCCAAAATCCTCTTTGGACCAAGCGGCAAGGGTTCATTTAGGTGAACTCTTCCTTGACTGACTCAGCGTTTCTTTGGCAGGGACCCACTTGGATGAACTCTTCCTTCACTAATTTATTTGGATTGATGGGCAAAAGTTCTATTAGAGTTGTCAAAATGGGTCACAACCCGTGGACTAACCCGGTCCACCATGGGTTCGGGCCAAGGTAGGTTTGAAAGAATTGTATTTTTTTTATGCGGGTCAGATTTAAACCCGGCTCATGCGGGTCGAACCCGTGGTTGGTCGGGTTGGCCCACGAACCCACCTACCTAATTTTATTTTATTAAATTTTAATTTTAATTTTATAAAAAAATATCCATTATTATTTTTTGCTTAAAAAATTTATTTAAGTTCCCTATTTTCAAAATTAATTAAACATCTATGTTGGGAGTGAAATTTGTTTAGATTTAAATTGCAGAAAGTTTGTAATTTTTTTATTTAAAAAAAATTGTAATTAAGTGAGCTAGTGAGCCAACCCGTTTACCCGCCAACCTGTGATGGGTCAGACCAAGTTCAAATTTTTCTGACTCGCTAATAAATGAGTCGAGTTGGGTTGGCTCACTGAGTGATCAACCCGTGGTGGGTCAGGTCGAGTGGCCCATTTTGACAACTCTAGTCTATACATTACTCTTCTTTCACTGCCTCAATGTACGATGGGCAAAGGCTCACTTAATTCAACTCATCCTTCACCAATTTAGTGATGTGGTAGGGGTTCACTTGGGTGAACTCTTCCTTCACTAGCTCGGCGAGTTGATGGTACGGGTTCACCTTGGTGAACTCTTCCTTCACCGACCTATTAAGACTTGACTCAAGCTATGCTTGCACACCATTTTCTAAACAAGACTTTATTGTATTTTTTGTAAGGAAAATTACATAATATTTGAACAATGTTTAACTAAAATAAAAATTCAAGTGGGAAGTGTTCCAAGTAATTGAGAAAACCTTCCTGCTTGGATGTTCTAGTTGATATGCCCTGTTTTTCAAATCTTTAATAATTCTAAACGGCCTTTCCCAATCAGGTCAAAGCTTTCCATGTGCAGACTTTTTTCACGCTTCACAAGTCTTCCTCCACACCAGGTCTCCTTCGTTGAAGCTCATCGATTGAACCTTGGTTTTGCTTCTTTTCTTTCCTGTTGAGTGTCCAACTCCACTCTAAGTTATGCATCATTGAGGTCCATGTCCTAGACTTGTCTTTTGAGTGAAGGCTCGTTGACCTCCATAGGCAGCATGGTGTCAGTATCATACGTGAAATTAAAGGGTGTTTCCCAAGTGGTGTCATGCGGTGAGTAGAAATAAGGCCATAAGACCTCAGTCAACTTGACAACCTAGGATCCTTTTGTTTCTCCCAAGCGTCGCTTGAGCTCGACCATTATGGTTTTGTTGACTATCTTAGCTTTGTCATTTGTTTAGTGATGCTTTAATAAGTTTGTGACATGTTTAATGCCATAGTTCTTGTAAAACTCAACACACTTCTTGTCAATGAGCTCCTGGTTGTTTATGTACTTGTTGAGCCATGATGGTCGCTAATGGTTCTGCCTCTACCCAATTGGTTAAGAGGTTAATGACGACCAATAGGAACTTTTTCAGAGCTTGACCGACCGGGAAGGGCCAACCAATGGCCATCTCTCACTAGGCGAACGACCAAAGGGAGGATCTATTGTGCAACTTGGATGGCAAAACTTTGATGTTGTTGTCATACTCCTAACAACTCTTGTCTTTTTGAAAAAAAACTTTGCAATCCTCCTCCATGGTCGGGTAGTAGTACCCTACTCGCAAGGCTCTCACCTTAAGTATTTGTCGTCCGTTATAGGGACCACACACATGATTGTATAGCTCATTCAGCATGTCCTAAGTCTCTTCTTCTAAGAGGCACTTGAATAGGGGTAGAGAACCCCCTTCCTTATGGATCTTCCCCAATAAAGACAAATTGTGTAATCTTCTTAGCATTAGTCGGGCTGATGGCTTCGCCTTTATTCTATTTCCTCATCAAGACTTTGACATCCTCCATCTTGTCCTTTCATTTGGCTAATGTTGTGGACATGTGGTCCACTGTTGGTTTCGTTAAGACTTCCTTTATGGTTGTAGGAAGTTACCCCTTCTCTTTGTCACTTGCAATCTTAGATAGTGTATTTGTTCGTGCATTCTCTACTCAAGTGATGTGCTTTATGTTTATAGCTTCAAAGCCCTTAATCAACTCTATACGTTTGTGGAAGTGATCTAGATCATTTCACTGAT
Organism: Vigna mungo; assembly: GCA_036885675.1. Lineage (NCBI taxonomy): Eukaryota > Viridiplantae > Streptophyta > Magnoliopsida > Fabales > Fabaceae > Vigna > Vigna mungo. The sequence continues at coordinate 32,836,166 of CP144692.1, forward strand.
CTGCTTGACCACTAGCAACAAGTCTGTCTGACAGTCTACTCGACGTGCTCCCACTTCCTTAGTCGAGGTGAGACCTACAACTAAGGCCTCATACTCGGCCTGGTTATTAGAAACTTTAAACTTTGAACATTAACGAGTGTTCAATGACTATACCGTTTGTCCCTTATAGTACAATACTAAGTCATTCGCCCTTCTTATCAAATGATCTATCCACATACACTTTCCATGTCTTGGAAGCTTAGCAGCAAACTCTTCGATCGAGTCGTGCACTTTAAGAGCTCCACTGACTAGCTCACCATTCTTTCAGCCGAATCAGACATCCTCAAAATCTTTATAACAGTGTGGTGTGAGTAGCATTAGCACCACCTTCTTAATATGATGATAACATGTCTCGAGATCTTGCAAAACCTTGCTAACAAAATAAATTAGTTATGCTCGGGGGCCACCTAGATCAACATTGCACTTATCGCTTCGTCTTAAACGACTAAGTAAAGCTGCAAATCGTTTCCCACGACTAGCCATGCCATGACGAGTCAACTGGTCAGGATAGTGTTTATTTCTATTAATACGACTTTGCATTGCTCATCCCATATGATGAGAGAGCTTTTCTTCATTGTCTTCAAGATAAGCTTTATTTTCCCGACCAACTTGGAGATGAACTGGGAGAGTGAACAACCCACTAATCTCTACAGCTCCTCCAAATTTTGTGAACTTCTCATCTTCAAAATGATTGTGCACACATTTCATAAAGTATTCAAAATTAAGACTTTAATTTTATCTTTTAAAATAATTCAAGTTAAGTTAAAATATGATTTTACTTTTTTTATTCTTTTCCAAAGGTAATTTTAAGTAAAACATTTTTAATTAAATTCTATTGAGATTTGTATTATCTTAAAAAGTTTAAATTCTAATATAAATATATATTATAATCTACGTTTTAAGAAAGAAAATTATTTTGATAATTTTGTCTAAATTTCATTTGAAAATTAAACTTGTTTTAAACATTTATTAAACTTAAATATAATTACTTAAATTTATAAAATAAAATATTTATTTTAAATTTTAGTTATGTTTTTATAAACTTAAATATATATTATAAACAAATTTACTTTTTTTTAAATCCCGTGACAGGTACAGATACTAGTTACTTCTATAAACCTTGTTTCCTTAATTTTATATATATATATATATATATATATATATATATATATATATATATATATATATATATATATATATATATATATATATATATATATATATATATATATGGGGTTTGTTAACGCGCGTACGTCTGTTTTTCAGTTATACATTTTAACAATGTACCGGATTATAGTAGACAAAAATATCCTCATATATTATGGATTCTAAGTTTTAAAGTCAAGGATATTTAAATAATTTTCATTCTCAAAACTAAAAAAGGAAACCTCTAAATCTTTACTAACCTCCCTCATTCCTCTCAATCCTTTCTCTTTCATCTCTCTCACTCCAACATTTTCTTTATCATCCTATGGACAAAAAATAATTAGAAATACTCGTTGTTAAACAATTTACCTTTATAAAGAGTTAAGTCATTGGCATATTCGCCTTCAGGCAAAAGTTTATTCAAGATATCTTCAATTTCATCATCTTCACTCTAATTTCATCATCTGCAGATGTTGAATCATCATCTATTAAAAAACCTTCAGGCCAATTACCAATTCCTTCAGATGTCATTATGCTTGTGAAAATTAGATAAAATTAGATAAGACAAAAATTATATAATAAAAACTCATTATAAAATCATTTTTTGTAAGAAATTATTTAATAGCGAGTGTTTCTGATTTTTTCCAGGCGAATTACCAATTCCTTCCTATATCATTATGCTTGTGAAAATTAGATAAAATTAGATAATTTTTTTTTTTGTAAGAAATTGCTTAACAGCCAGTGTTTCTGATTTTTTTTAATTGGGGCTACAGTAGAGATGACATAAAAATGTTTGGAGTGAGAGAGAAGAAAGAGAAAGGATTGAGAGGAATGAGAGAGGTGAGTAAGGGTTTGAGGATTTTTTTTTTAGAATGAAAATTATTTAAATATCTTTGACTTTAAAACTTAGAATCCATAATATATGAGGGTATTTTTGTCTACTATAATCCGGTACACATTGTTAAAATGTACCAACGGAAAAACATGCTTACGCGCGTTAACAAATCCCTATATATATATATATATATATATATATATATATATATATATATATATATATATATATATATATATATATATATATATATATGGGGTTTGCTAATTTACGGGAGTTTTTCAGTTGGTACATTTTAGCAAAGTGTACCAAATTTTAGGTTACAAAAATGTCCCTCTTAAAAAAGAAAACCAACTTTAAATCCAAGGGTATTTTAATAATTTTAAAATTTAATTTAGAATAAAAAAATAAAAGGTAGTTATTAAAATTTCTGATTGGTCCACGTGTGCAGAGAAGTTATTAAATTATTAGCTTTTATTTTATTTTTTATTTTAAAAAACAACTACTTTTTTATTTTATTTTTTATTTTAAAAAACAACTACTTTTTTATTTTAAAACCGTCTGCGTTTAAGGTTTAGGATTTATAGAACCCGTCTGGGTTTATAGAATCCGTCTAGGTTTATAGAACCCGTCTGGGTTTATAGAACCCGTCAGGGTATATAGAACCGGGTTTTATAAACCCAGACGGGTTCTATAAAAATTATATCTATTTAAAAATATTATAATTAAAAATATTCCTTAAGTCATGGAAAATAACTACCTTTTTTATTTTTTATTTTAAAAAACAATTAATGAATAACTATCTTTTATTTTATTTTTTTTAAATTAAATTTTAAAAGTACTAAAATACCCTTATATTTAAAGTATGTTTTTTTTAAATAGGGATAATGTTTCGGTATAAATTTTGGGACCGAAAGATCTGACCTTGGTGATGTCGTCTTCTGTCTTTCTGTCTGTTTCTTCTGGTTCTGGACCGTACGCTTTGTGCTTGCCTCAACCGTCTGGTAGTCTTCGAGCTCTGACCGAGGGGGGAGGTACCTGAAAAGGCGCTCCGACGCTCAAGTTAGGCGTGTATGTGAAATTCCCAGTAAGAGGGAATTGGACCCTCTATGGGAGAGGGTTGATAAAGTATGACAGCAAAGAGTATGCTTATGAGTTGTGAGTGAAGTGTATTGTGAACGTACCTTGTTTGGAGTCCTCCAGCCTTTATTTATAGGCTTTGGATTGATATAAGATAAACAAAATATAAGCAGAATAAAAATAAATATAAATGATCTTACTTGACATATCTTTGTTTTGATATTATCTGATACACTCGATATATCTGCTTGATATGTTTCTGTTAGGATAATCTGGTTGACATATTCTTGTTTAAAATATATCTGGTTGATATATTTTTGTGGACACCATTTACGCTGGCATTGGGCCTTGAGCCCAGTAAGAATGTGGCGCTGTGATGGGCTGTTGGCCCATTAGGGCCGTTTGGTTCTACTGGCCGTTGAAAGCATACTACCGTACATCATCCCCCCCAAGTCCGAGGGAAAGGAAGGAGTTTGTCTTTGTTTGACCAAAGGGCTTAGTTGTGCCTGTCGTTCGGTATAACTTTGTTTCACTGCGCGTAGGCCGAGTAATTGTATAGTTGTGTGAGTGGCTTGAAAACAACGCAGTGAGCTCGTCGTTTAAGCTTAAAAAAGGCAGATATTTCCCGCACTAGGAGTAGTGTCAGAGTCGCGAAAAAGGAGCCGTTAGATCAAGCACATCTAACGGTGTAGAAGACGCAGACAGTTTCGTAACCTCCACGCTTTTAATTATGTGAGGAAGTGAACCGTTTACATTTTCATTTCTGTCTCTGGCACTTTCCTCCCCAGGCTTTCTCCTTTCTTCTTCCGAGTTTCGAGTTTTTCTCCTGTGTCGCGCACCCATTTCTAGGTAACAATGGCTTCCTCCTCTGTCATTTACGATTTTTCTGATAATGTCGAGGGGGATCACAATGACCCACTGGTTGCCCAACCGGTGGTTACTGGTTGTGTCACTTCTTTACTTAGCGGGGATAGGGTTTTTGTTCACGGGGGAGTTGTTGTTGATGGCCCTGAAGAGGGCTGTTCCTCCTCCCCGAGAGAATACTCATGGGCCTCCCGTGAAGTTGGGGAACAAGAAAGTTCATTTTCTTCCCGAGAAATTCTGTTACGCTGGGTAGAGGACAACTGCGTTTTAAGGAACATAGGATACCAGCGTGCCCTTAAATTGATAGCCTGTAGGAATGATGAAAGGGTTTTTCACGGGGAAGATGTGGTTGGGAAAAATTGCTTCTTTATGTATATGCATTTTCTGTATGATATGTATGTTAGACTTCCTCTGACTAGGTTTCAAATGGATGTCCTACGATGCTTGAACGTAGCCCCTTCTCAGTTACACCCGAACGGTTGGGGCTACACTCAACTGTTCGGTGTTTTATGTCAAGCCTTGGGTGTAGAACCGACGGCCAAAATATTCCTGTTTTTCTTTAAGACTCGCCCTAATGCTAAGAGGGGTTGGGTATCTCTGACGTCTATGGCCAAAAATTCCATCTTTAGTTTGTTTGTCGAGTCATACAAAGACTTTAAAAACCACTTTTTTAAAGTGTCTGTTACCGAAATGGGTCGACCATTCTTTTATAATGATGACGGGAACTCTAGATTTCCCCTATATTGGACTAAGAAGCCTCGCACCTTAACCTCTTGGCCGATAGAGGATATGTCTGATGTTGAACGGAGGGACCTGGATAGGTTGGTCAAGTTACCCCGTCCGTTCTCTTCGAGGAAGCTGGTTAATTGCCTGAAATACAACGATCTGAAATCAAAAGTGTCTGGTAGGTTTCTTTGTCAACTGTTTTTCTTTTGCGTTCTGTGAATTGTAATTTTGTGCGTGTGCTACTATTTTGCAGAAGTTATGGCCAAAAAGGGTGGTCGGGATTGGTTCAGGGAGTCGCAAGTGGCGGACCAGGGGGTCGGTTTACAAACTGCCCGTTCGAGTGGGGCATCATCCATGCCGTCCACTATAGTGCATATAGAGGACACTCCTCCTTCTCTGGTTCAAGCTTTGACCCGTAAGAGGAAAACAACTGCAGGTGGTGGGGCCTCCAAGGGTAAAAAGGCAATGACAGTTCCGGAAGAGTCAATTCCCGAACGTGTTACCAATAATGGAGTAATTGGTAAAACCTGAAGACAAGTTTTGATGATGCTGTAAATTGTATTTCTTGATTGTAATAGGAGAATACGTAAAAAGCAACTTGTAGTTTTTTAAATGTAGTAGGAAATTGATAAATTTTGTAATTTCTACTTGTATAATCGATTATGTTTAAGGTATAATCGATTATCATATGTTTTTGAACTAAAATAATCGATTATCATGAAGCAATAATCGATTATCACAAGTCACACTTGAATAATCGATTATCACTTCATGATAATCGATTATCACTTTTTTAAATTTCTATAACGGACTTGAATAATCGATTATCACTTACAACAATCGATTATTCATGGCAGTTGGGAGCTGTCCTTTGGCATTCAGTGTGCTTGGCTATATAATGGGTGTTTGAGAGCTTCAGAAAACAACTTCGTGAAAACTTAGAAAGCTTAGAACACTGAGTTGTCAGAGGAACGTTCTTGAGAGCTTTGGTTTTCTTTGTTCCCTTGCTTGATCTTGTGAAAGGAGAGGCTTACGTATCGTGTGTCGATAAGTCGAAGTGGACTCTCTTCAAGTTGGCAAGGTTCTCTACCTGTTCTTGTGAAAGGAGAAGCTAGTGAATCGTTTGTCGATTGCTGGAGCTGGTCTCTTCAAGTTGGTAGAGTAGTTCTTTTCATTCTGTTCTTGTTCAATTCATTGTAAACTGTTAAACCATTTTTAGTGGAACTGTTAATCACTCTTTGTAGTGATTAACGATTGGACGTAGATTCTGTTGAATCGAACCAGTATAAAAATCCTTGTGTGCTTTTCTTATACCCTTTACTCATTCTACTTTAACGTACATCAGCTACTTTGTTAATTTTCTAAAAGAAAATTATTTTCTTTAAAAAAGAGAAAATCGTTTCAACTGTGACTTAATACACTTTACACTCTCTGTGTTTTTCAATCCGCTGCGTTAAACTCTTTAAAAATTTACCCCCTCCGATACCATCAATTGGTATCAGAGCTTGCTTTGATAGTTTTTCAAAATATTTGCGAAAATGGCCGGTCACAGTCAAAACGCTGTTTATGCTGAGGGTGCGTCTATTAACAGACCTCCATTGTTTACTGGAGATAATTATGCTTTTTGGAAAGTAAGAATGGAAATCTTTATGGGGTCTGTTGATAGAGGCATTTGGGAAGCTGTACAGAATGGTCCTTATATTCCTATGAGTACAGTAGATGGTGTAGAAACAGAAAAACCTTATTTTAATTGGACTGCTGAGGAAAATAGACGAGCTCAGTTTGATATTAAAGCTCGTAATATTATTTCATCTGCTGTTGTGCTTGATGAATTTTATAGAATTTCAGTGTGTAAGACAGCACAGGAAATGTGGGAAGTCCTCAGAGTCACTCATGAAGGAACGGAGGACGTGAAACGAGCTAGGAAGAACACTCTCATTCAGGAATATGAGATGTTCAGAATGCAACCTGGAGAAACTATCTCTGACGTTCAAAAACGATTCACTCATATTGTGAATCACTTAACAGGTTTGGGTAAAACTTTTGATACTGATGAACTTAATGTGAAAATTTTGAAATCTCTGGACAGGTCTTGGCAACCAAAGGTAACTGCCATATCAGAGTCTCAAAATCTTGCACAAATGACAATGCCAATCTTGTTTGGAAAGCTCCGGGAGCATGAACTTGATTTGAGAAGATTAACTGCTGAAGAGGATCAAGGCAAGAGGAAAACTCTAGCTTTCAAGTCAGAAATTTCTAAAGGAAAAAGCTCCAAGAGGATCGAAGAAGATGATTCTGATGATGAAGAAAACATGAGCTTGATGATAAAGAAATTTGCTAAATTCATGAAAGCAAAGGGAAAGGACAAATTTCAAAGGGAAAAGAAGGAAAATCAAGATTCTCCATCAAACGTCAAGTGCTTCGGTTGTGGAGAAAGAGGGCACGTGAAATCTGAGTGTCCAAAGAGCAAGAAAAGTGAAGACAAGAAGGAAAGAAAATTTCAAAGGAAAAAGAAAGCATACATAGCTTGGGAAGATAATGCCTCTAGCTCAACAAGTTCTAGTGACACAGAAGAAGAAGCTAACCTATGTCTTATGGCAGATTCTGAAGAAACAGGAAGCCAAGTAAGTGATTCCAGTTTTGAATCTAGTGAAATAGATTTACAAAAGGCTTTCTTTGAATTAATGAATGAATCTGAAAAACTTGATGCTGCACATAAAAAACTTAAAAAGGAGCACAGTGATTTAAAATTGAAATATGATAAACTGCTTGATGATGAAGTTGTATTAAGAAACAAAGTCAGTACTTTAGAAATAAAATTGTCTGACTCAAATGCTATTGTTGAACCTGTTGAATGCTTATCATGCAAGAGCTATATGTTTGATATTGATATACTTGAAAATTTGCTTGCTAAGGCAACTAAAACTAATTCACATGCTAAAACAAATTTTAATAAAAGCAAAATTATAAATAGAAACATGCACCAAAATTATAAATCCAAGGTAAAAAGAACTCGAAAAATCTGGGTTGTTAAAGGAACTTTTGTTAAAAATAAAGTTAGCGATGTATGTTGCTTTTACTGTATGAAACATGGTCACACATCAAACAAATGCAATATCAAACATGTTGGTGTTCCAAATGGCAAATATGCTTGGGTTAAAGCTGTGAAATGATGTATTCTTGTATAAACTAACCCCAAGGACCCATGTTGAGATTGGGGACCTAAAAATTCTTGCTAAATTGTTTTGTAGGAACAATCGAAATCAAAGAAGTCATTGTGGTATCTTGACAGTGGTTGTTCAAGACACATGACTGGTGACAAGAATAGATTCACCTCTTTTAAGAAGAAAAAGCAAGGATTTGTAACTTATGGGGATAACAACAAAGGCAGAATAATTGGAACCGGAGATATTGGAGGAGGAAACACCTTGACAATAAAAGATGTCTTATATGTTGAAGGCCTCAAACATAATCTTCTAAGCATAAGCCAACTATGCGACAAAGGTTTCAAGGTAACTTTTGAGAGTGATAAATGTACTGTTTATTTTAAAAATTCTGCTGAAATTGCTTTGCAAGGTGTTAGGCACAATAATATATACTTGATTGATATTGAGAGTGCATCTAGTCATAGTATAACATGTTTAGTTGCTAAAGAAGAAAATCCATGGCTATGGCATAAAAGAGCTGGACATATTCACATGCAACACTTAAACAAATTAATCTCTAAGGATCTTGTGATTGGATTGCCTAAACTAAAATTTGAGAAAAATAAACTTTGTTCTGCATGTCAAAAGGGTAAACAAACCAAATCTTCTTTTTCATCTAAAAATATAATTTCTACATCAAAACCTTTAGAATTGTTGCATATGGACTTGTTTGGTCCATCTAGAATTAAAAGTTTTGGTGGAAATTACTATGCTCTTGTAATTGTTGATGATTACTCTAGATTTACTTGGACTTTCTTTTTAACTTTGAAAAGTGAAGCTTTCAAAGCTTTTAAAACTTTTGCTAAACGTATTCAAAATGAAAAAGATTTGAAAATCAAAACTTTGAGAAGTGATCATGGTGGTGAATTTGAAAATGAATCATTTGGAAAATTTTGTGAAGATTTTGGAATTGCACATAATTTTTCTGCACCTAGAACTCCCCAACAAAATGGTGTTGTTGAAAGGAAAAATAGATCACTAGAAGAATTAGCTAGAACACTTATGAGTGAATCTAATGTGCCAAAATACTTTTGGGCTGATGCAGTAAGCACTGCTTGTTATGTGTTAAATAGAATGCTTATAAGGCCAATTTTGAAATTAACTCCTTATGAATTGTTGAATGGTAGAAAACCAAATATATCTCATTTGAAAATTTTTGGATGCAAATGCTTTGTATTAAATAATGGAAAAGATAATCTTGGAAAGTTTGATGCAAAATCTGATGAAGCAATCTTTCTAGGATATTCATTAACTAGCAAAGCTTATAGGGTATTCAATAGAAGAACACTAAGTATTGAAGAATCTATGCATGTTGTCTTTGATGAGATTGTAGACCTTGAGGAAAATCCTCTTGAGTCAAATAAACCCATTGCAGGTGATGAGGATTACTTAAGAGAAGCTCTAGAAGAAATGTATCTAAATGAAAATTATCCTCCGGAGCTTCAAGAAACACCTCAAGTTGTTGTCTTCAAAAACTATCAACAACCGAGAGGACTATCATTGGACAACATCATAGGAGATATATCAAAAGGGGTAACCACTAGACATAATTTAAATAATTTTTGCCTAACTGTTGCTTTTGTGTCTCAGATAGAACCTAAAAATATAAAGGAAGCTCTTCAAGATGACAAGTGGTGCATTGCTATGCAAGAAGAGCTAAATCAATTTGAAAGGAATGAAGTTTGGGAACTTATCCCAAAACAAGAAGAATTTCAAGTTATAGGAACCAAATGGGTTTTCAGGAACAAGCTTGATGAGGACGGAAACATCACAAAGAATAAAGCAAGACTAGTTGCTAAGGGTTACTGTCAAGAAGAAGGTATTGATTACGATGAAACTTATGCACCAGTAGCCAGGTTAGAAGCAATTAGATTATTACTTGCATATGCATCTTTGATGAAATTTAAACTATATCAAATGGATGTTAAAAGTGCATTTTTAAATGGTTTTATAAAAGAAGAAGTTTATGTTAGTCAACCTCCTGGTTTTGAAGATTTTAAATTTCCTGATCATGTTTACAAGTTGAAAAAGGCTCTTTATGGTCTTAAACAGGCACCTAGGTCTTGGTATGAAAGACTTAGTACTTTTTTGATTGAAAATAAATTTTCTAGAGGAAAGGTTGATTCAACCTTATTCATTAAGAAAGTAGGAAAACACATTTTGGTTGTGCAAGTTTATGTAGATGATATTATTTTTGGTTCAACTGATGACTCTTTATGTGAAGAGTTTGCAAAAATAATGCAAGGAGAATTTGAAATGTCTATGATGGGTGAGTTAAATTTTTTCTTAGGACTACAAATAAAACAAATGAATGATGGAACATTCATATCCCAAACTAAATACTGTAGAGAAATTCTTAGGAAATTTGGAATGAATAGCTGCAAGGAAGCTAGTACACCCATGGGTACCTCTTGTTATTTAGATAAGGATGAAACTGGAAAGGGAGTGAATGAAACCATGTTTAGAGGCATGATAGGATCTTTGCTATACTTAACTGCTAGTAGACCAGATATTATGCAGAGTGTTTGTGTATGTGCTAGATACCAAGCCAATCCTAAAGAGTCACATCTGACTACAGTTAAGAGAATTTTAAAATATCTTAAAGGAACTACTTCATTTGGACTTTGGTATCCCTCTGATGCTTCACCTAGTTTAATAGGATACTCTGATGCAGATTATGGTGGCTGTAAAATTGATAGAAAAAGTACTTGTGGAACCTGTCATTTCTTGGGATGTTCTTTAGTGTCATGGCACTCAAAGAAACAAGCATGTGTAGCTTTGTCTACCACTGAAGTTGAATATATTGCAGCTGGAAACTGTTGTGCTCAAATTTTGTGGATGAAACAACAATTGGAAGATTTTGATATCTTTCTTGAAAATATTCCTCTAAAATGTGATAACACTAGTGCTATAAACTTGACCAAGAACCCTATAATGCATTCAAGAACTAAGCATATAGAAATTAGGCACCATTTTCTAAGAGATCATATTCAAAAGGGGGACTGTCAAATTGAATATGTTGATACCTTGCATCAGTTAGCTGATATTTTTACCAAAGCTCTACCTAAAGATAGATTCATTGAGCTTAGGAGAGAATTAGGAGTATTAAACATGTTCTAGAATCAAAATCTATGCAAAATATTGCATTTTTCGTGACTTTAGCGAGCCATAATCGATTGTTACTGAGCCATAATCGATTATCTAGTCATAAAAGTAAATCTGGAAAACTTTGAGCAGATAATCGATTATCATCAGGCATAATCGATTATCATGCAATTCTGGGCAGAAATTAATGAACTGATAATCGATTATCACGAGCCATAATCGATTATCACGTTAACAGGTTCAAAAATAGAGCCGTTGGAGCGTCCCATAACGGCTATAAACGGCCATAAACGGCTAGTTTCTTCATTTTTCTTATAAATAGCCTCCCATAATCGATTGTTAGACATTCTTTTGCAACCAAATACTGCTAAAATCAAATCCAGAGCTCCAAATCTCCTCATTTCTCTTTCATTTCGTAAACCTTCATCTCCTCCATCTTCATCCATGGCTGAATCAAGAAGGTATCGTCGCAAAACAGCTGGAGCCCCTTCCTCTTCTCAACCACGACTAGCCAACATAGATGGATGGATCTCAGATCAAGAGAAACATGCAGATTTCGTAAACTCCTGGCAAGAAAGGAAAATCATGGCGGTAAAGTACATCCGTCTTGATTTTTTTCGCTTTTATGGATTTCAATTTCCAAATACTTTTGCTGAGCAGGGGTTAACACATCTGGTAGAACAAAAAGGAAATATTTATCCAGATCTCATAAGAGTTTTCTACTTCAACTTGCGCTATCGAGATGGAATAATTTCTACCAAGGTCAAAGGCGTAAGCATCATTTTAGATGATGACGTTTGGACAAATGTTGCTCAACTTACTATTTGGGATGATGCTGTTAAAGTCCATTTAGGACTTGAAGACTTCAACAGGATGCTAACTTTCCAATCTTTTCTGCGACATCCTGAGAAGCAAGTAAATAGAAGGCAACTATTGGTTGGAGGATTCAAAGTTGAAGAGAGGATGATCCACTACTTGATTGTTTGGATTCTCTGTCCTAGAGCAACCAACCATGCTCAATGCTCTGAGCAGGACTTACTTCTCTTGTATGGGATTTTAAATCACATACACATCGACTGGCCTGCTCTCATTGCTGACACCATGGTAAAAGCCAAGAAATCCCACTCTTATCAGTTTCCCTATGCTCTTCTTGTTTCTAGGATTTTAGAATATAAAGGAATACCTGTTGAAGGAGAACTTGTTCAAAATATTGAGACTGTGGGATCAGAAATCGGAGATACTACCTTTCGTCAGATGGGATTCATTACTAGAGGAAGGGTCCTTATTCACAAAGATGATGATCATTCTGATGATGATGATGATATGGACACTCATATGGCTGACCCAGTGAGTGCTGCAGCTCCTTCAGAAGCTGGACCTTCCAACATACCCTTCTCTTCCTCAAATTCTATGGAAGAACACTTTGCAAGATTATCCAAACAATTGGAGGATATGAGTCTCGCACAGAAGACACATTTTGATCAAGTACATGAGTGGCAGCAATCTCTTGATGAGTACTTAGTCGATCAATTTCTTGAGTTTGATGTTCGACTACATAACATTGAGAATCATCTCAATATCCCTCCCACTGAAAGATCTCCTAGTCCTGAATTTTAGTTTTTTAGGATTTTAAGTTTGTTTGTTTTCTGTGTGGCATTTTCAATCTTTATAAATTTTCCAGTTATTCTTAATAAAATGAGCCTTTATGCATCTGTTATCTTTTTGAGAGGGAGCTCATATTAAGGGGGAGATTTTTACTTTTTGCTTATGATCAAAAAGGGGGAGATTAATATCTATATTATAGGGGAGAAGAAATAATATTCTTCAAAGTATACAGGTACTACTAACTCTGTGATCTTTTTAGTGAGAATGTATTGCAGGTAAAACTGAGTTGCTTTTAATAGAAGATTTTTTTATCATCATCAAAAAGGGGGAGATTGTTACCAATAAGGGAGTAATTGGTAAAACCTGAAGACAAGTTTTGATGATGCTGTAAATTGTATTTCTTGATTGTAATAGGAGAATACGTAAAAAGCAACTTGTAGTTTTTTAAATGTAGTAGGAAATTGATAAATTTTGTAATTTCTACTTGTATAATTGATTATGTTTAAGGTATAATCGATTATCATATGTTTTTGAACTAAAATAATCGATTATCATGAAGCAATAATCGATTATCACAAGTCACACTTGAATAATCGATTATCACTTCATGATAATCGATTATCACTTTTTGAAATTTCTATAACGGACTTGAATAATCGATTATCACTTACAACAATCGATTATTCATGGCAGTTGGGAGCTGTCCTTTGGCATTCAGTGTGCTTGGCTATATAATGGGTGTTTGAGAGCTTCAGAAAACAACTTCGTGAAAACTTAGAAAGCTTAGAACACTGAGTTGTCAGAGGAACGTTCTTGAGAGCTTTGGTTTTCTTTGTTCCCTTGCTTGATCTTGTGAAAGGAGAGGCTTACGTATCGTGTGTCGATAAGTCGAAGTGGACTCTCTTCAAGTTGGCAAGGTTCTCTACCTGTTCTTGTGAAAGGAGAAGCTAGTGAATCGTTTGTCGATTGCTGGAGCTGGTCTCTTCAAGTTGGTAGAGTAGTTCTTTTCATTCTGTTCTTGTTCAATTCATTGTAAACTGTTAAACCATTTTTAGTGGAACTGTTAATCACTCTTTGTAGTGATTAACGACTGGACGTAGATTCTGTTGAATCGAACCAGTATAAAAATCCTTGTGTGCTTTTCTTACACCCTTTACTCATTCTACTTTAACGTACATCAGCTACTTTGTTAATTTTCTAAAAGAAAATTATTTTCTTTAAAAAAGAGAAAATCGTTTCAACTGTGACTTAATACGCTTTACACTCTCTGTGTTTTTCAATCCGCTGCGTTAAACTCTTTAAAAATTTACCCCCTCCGATACCATCAGAACGGTCTTTACCGCTGGGTATGGATGATCCAGGTTTCCGTCTAAGACACAAGATCGAATTTAACTTCGATGCTGCCGAAGAAAAAGCAATGGCGGCGATGTCTGAGCAACAAATGGCCGAATACTTGCTTCATCATATTTTGAGGTGCGGTGCTGCGGCGTACAAGATGGCCTATGCCTCTAACCGTGTGGACGTCCAGAGTGAAGTATGTCGGTTGAAGAAGGAGTTGGAGGAGGCGCGCGCCGCTCATGCCAGTTGTGCGAAAAATGCTGAAGAAGCCGCTAAGGTGATAGCGGAAAGTCGCACCCTCAATGAACAACTGAGGAATTTGAGTACCCGGATGCAAACCGAGCGGGATAATTTGTTAAAAGAGATGGAGTCGGCTCGGAAGACCATATCACAACTAGACGTTATTCAGAAAGAGAGGGATGATCTTAGGGCGGCCTCGGAAGAATGGAAGAATACCGAGGCCGAGATGTATGCGGCCATTCGTCAGGAGCATACTAAAGGTTTTAAGAAGGCGCTAAGGCAAATGGCGTGCTTAGCCAATGTTCCATCTGATGGCTTTGAATTTGATGTGTACAAAGATGTCTATCTCGGGCAAATGACACCGATTGGAGATATCCCGGACGGTCTTAGCCAATGTTCCATCTGATGGCTTTGAATTTGATGTGTACAAAGATGTCTATCTCGGGCAAATGACACCGATTGGAGATATCCCGGACGGTACCTTCACCGAGAATGGGGACATAGCCGAGATAGTGGAAGAGGTCGCCATTGAAGCGCCGGCGGAAGAGGCTGCTGCAAAAGAAGGAGAAGAAGAGACCAATGTAGAAACCTAGGACTTTGTAATACATTTTATATTTCTGCGTCCTAAGGTTGTAATAACTCGTACTTTGCTTTTATGATTTTATTTGCTTGTTGCTGGTGCTTTGAATGAAATGCTTTTGTTGCTTTAAAAACTGGGTCGGATCTTTGCTTGTGTGCCGCAATATCTCGTAACGTTTTCTGGATTGATGATTTTGGAGGACATGGCATCCTGTAATGTTTCTAGATTGAGAAATCTAGGGGACATGGCATCCGGTAATATTTCTAGATTGATAAATCTAGAGGACATGGCGTCCTGTAGTGTTTCTAGATTGAAAAATCTGGGGGACATGGCGTCCTGTAGTGTTTCTAGATTGAAAAATCTAGGGGACATGGCGTCCGGTAGTGTTTCTAGATTGAAAAATCTAGGGGACATGGCGTCCGGTAGTATTTCTAGATTGATAAATCTAGAGGACATGACGTCTTGTAGTGTTTCTAGATTGAAAAATCTAGGGGACATGGCGTCCTGTAGTGTTTCTAGATTGAAAAATGTAGGGGACATGGCGTCCGGTAGTGTTTCTAGATTGAAAAATCTAGGGGACATGGCGTCCGGTAGTGTTTCTAGATTGAAAAATCTAGGGGACATGGCGTCCGGTAATATTTCTAGATTGATAAATCTAGGGGACATGGCGTCCGGTAATGTAAATGTAAATTGTATACTTGAACTGAAATACTTCATTGAAAATGTGCTGGGAGAAATAAATAACATTGTTTGTAAAGATCAACATATAAAGTAGTAACTTCAATCATTTAACTATAGTAAAATTTAAGATGGGTTGCGTTCCATGTGTTGGGAATGGCCGTTCCCTCAAGCTGTTCTAGGCGATACGCCCCATTTTTCAGGTCGTCTTTGACACGAAAGGGCCCTTCCCATTTGTCAGCGAGCTTCCCGTGCGTTTTGTCCTTCCGAGCGTCTCCTCATTTACGCCAAACTAGGTCTCCTTCAGTGAAGTTGCGTGGCTTAACTTTGGAGTTATAGCGCCGAGTGATAAGTCTTTTCTGAGCTGCATTCTTGATTAAGGCTGTTTCGCGTCGTTCGGGCAATACGTCTAAGTTTATCCTCAACTGTTGATCATTTAGGGTCATATCCTGTATATTCCGCCGTAAGGAGGGCTCTCCAACTTCGATCGGTAGCATAGCGTCCGTTCCATATGTGAGGTTGAAAGGAGTCTCGCCGGTAGATCCGTGCGGTGTACAACGGTAAGCCCATAATATTTCAGGTAGTTCTTCAACCCATAAGCCCTTGGCTTGTCCCAGGCGTTTCTTCAGTTCAGTAATTATGGCTTTATTGGCCGCTTCTGCCTGACCATTGGTTTGTGGATGTTCTACCGAGCTAGTAACATGCTTGATACCAAGTCCGTGAAGAAAGTCTTCTAGCGTTCGGTCTATAAATTGCCGACCGTTATCTGTAATGAGCTTCTGCGGAATGCCTAATCTGCATATTAAATGCCAAATGAAACTCTGTACCTTCCGGGCGGTAATTGTTGCGAGGGCTTCCGCTTCGATCCACTTGGTAAAATAGTCTACCGCCACAAGAAGATACTTGCGCTGTCCACTTCCGATCGGCAAGGGGCCGACTATATCCATCCCCCACTGAGCGAAGGGCCATGGAGAGATGATTCCCATAAGTTTTGATGGAGGGATTCGGGTATCATGTCCATGAGATTGACAGGAGATGCATCTTCGTATGAAATCTGCACAATCTTTTTCGATGGTGGGCCAATAGAAACCTGCTCGTAGGATTTTTGCTTGAAGTATTCTCTTTCCCGAGTGTGTACCACAGATTCCATGATGTAGCTCTTGTATGACGTATTTTCCTTCATCTGCAGATAAACACTTCAATAGTGGGGTGGTGTACCCGCATCGGTAAAGATCATCACCGACGAATGTATAGCGGGCGATTCGTTTAGAATCGGAGGCATTCACGAACCCGCCCTGTTCCTGTTGGGTCATTCGTTGTATGATTTCGTGTCGCCAGTCAGTTTTTGAAGAGGTGAGGTCAATGGAACATGTTTCTAACAAGGGTTTATCCAACGTGGTTCTGATCACCGAGGTTAGTTGAGACTTATTCCGGTTGTGTGTCAGTTTAGACAGTAGATCCGCTCGGGAATTATGCGCCCTGGGTACATGTGTAATATTGAAACTGGAAAACGATTTGATCAAATCACTAACCTTATGATAATATCGCAATAGGTGATTGCCTTTGACTTGAAAAGTGTCGTTGATGTGCCCGACGACTAGCTGTGAGTCCATCCGGCATTCCAAGCGTTCGATCTCCAATTCTACGGCTAAAAGTAGCCCGCTGATTAGGGACTTGTACTCTGCTTGGTTATTACTGAGTTGAAAATTGAAGGATATAGCCTGTTCGACCAACAAACCGTTCGGTCCTTCAAGTACGACTCCAGCTCCGCCTCCTTTTCTGTCTGAGGATCCGTCCACGCTCAAATTCCATGTGGGCGGTATGATTGCCGGGGAAAGTTCTGCCGTGAAGTCGGCCAGATGTTGACCTTTAATGGAGCCCTGTGGTTCAAAGCGGAGGCCGAATTCTGATAATTCGATGGACCAAGCAACCATTCGGCCCGCAAGGTCCGGTTTTCGGAGAATTTTGGCGATTGGGTGGTTCGTTCGGATAACGACTTGATGGCTTTGGAAGTACGGTCGGAGTCTTCTTGCTGCAGTAATCAGAGCTAGAGCCACCTTTTCCACCTGGGAATATCGTTCCTCTGCTCCTTGCAGAGTTCTGCTAACAAAATAGATCAATTTAAGAACTGGAGACTCTTGAATGAGAGTTGCGCTTACCGAATGATTAGAGACCACCAAGTATAGTTGCAAATCAAAGCCTTCCGTTGGTCGCGCCATCACCGGTGGAGACGTTAGTATGTTTTTAATTGTGGAGAAGGCAACTTCGCACTGATCGTCCCAGTGCCGGGGTACATTCTGCTTCATGTTTTTTAATATGGGTTTGATATGGTCCGAGAGCTTCGGAATAAACCGTGATTGGACGGTAAGGCGGCCGACTAGACATTGGACCTCCTTAAGTTTCGTTGGGCTCCGCATCTCCAAAATCGCCCGACATTTGTCTGGATTGGCCTCTATTCCCCGGTTGGTCAACATGAAACCTAGGAACTTACCTGCCTGTACCCCAAAAGTGCATTTTAAAGGATTCAACCGCAGATCATATCGTTTTAGCTGTTGGAAGACTTCAGCTAGGTCTCTCAAGTGTTGTTGATGTGAAGAGCTTTTCACCACCATATCGTCGACATAAACCTCCATACACCGTCCGATTTGATCCCGAAAGACTTTGTCCATGAGCGGTTGGTAAGTTGCGCCGACATTTTTTAGACCGAACGGCATCACATCGTAGCAGTAGTTGGCATGTTCAGTTATGAAAGCTGTTTTTTCCTGGTCTAGGACGTGCATGGGGATTTGGTTGTATCCTGAATATGCATCAAGAAAGCTTAAGACTGCGTGTCCCGAAGCATCGTCTACCAACCGGTCAATGCTGGGAAGGGGATAGTTATCTTTGGGACAGGCTTTATTGAGATCGGTAAAGTCGACGCACATTCGCCACTGATAGTTTGCTTTCTTTACCATCACAACGTTTGCGAGCCAAGTGGTGTACCGGATTTCTCGGACGAACCCGGCCTTTACTAGTTTGTTTACCTCGTTCTGTACGACTTCCCTTTTGTCATTACCAAGTCGCCGTTTTTTCTGAGCTATCGGACGGGCTTCACGAAATATCGATAGCTTGTGAGTGATCACACTAGGGTGAATTCCTGGCATGTCAGAGGCGGCCCACGCAAAAAGTTTGTTGTTTGACTTCAGCAGTGTGGTCAGTTCTTTTTCCTGTTCGGGCGTCAGGTCAGTGCCAATAGAGGTGGTTTGGTCGGCATTCCTGCCGAGGACGAACTGTTTAGTTTCCCCCTGGGGTTGGATGCGATCATCAGTGTTGGTCCTAGGATCCAAATCGACCAGTATTGCTTCAGATCGTTTTTCTTTAAGATATGGCTTAGCCTTCAAAGCGGCCGCGTAACATTGTCGAGCGGTTTTCTGATCTGCCCGAACGGTGCATATTGTTCCGTCCTCCGAAGGGAATTTCATCGCCAAGTGAGGAGTAGAAACTATAACGCCAAAGGCATTTAGGCACGGTCGCCCTAAGAGGGCGTTATATGAGGTGTGGGCTTCTACCAACAAAAACCGCGTGCGGAGTTCTTTGGCCCTGTCACCAGTTCCCAATCGGGTTCTGAGATCAAGATATCCTCGAGTATCCACCCGTTCTCCTGCGAACCCTACAATTTGCTCGCCGAAGGGTGTTATCATATCTTCTGGTAATCCCATCTTTTGGAAGGTAGTCCAATATAGGATGTTGACGGAACTTCCCTAATCCACAAGAACCTTACTTACATCGTATTGTGCTATGCGAGCGGTTATGAGCATTGGATCATCCTGATCAGGATCTGGGGCATGAAAATCCTTGTTTGTGAAGATGATGTCCGACATTGACAAAGGGTTGCGGGCTACGTTATGAACGCTTCGTAAACTTCTTAAGTGTCTTTTGCGCGCTGAGGATGAGGCCCCTCCTCCCGCAAAGCCGCCTGAGATAGTATCGATCCTTCCCCGTGGAGTTGGGTCATGCTTTCGAGGTCTACTGTGAGAGCGCTCACGAGATTGATCCCTGGAGCGTTCGGTGTTTCTCCCTGAATGCTCGGGACTTTTCCATGTCTTTCTAGGCAACCGCTCTCGTCGACGTGTTTCTGTTCGGACAAATTCTTGTAAGTGCCCCTTGCGAATCAGCTTTTCAATTCTATCCTTGAGGACTCGGCAATCTTCTGTGGTGTGTCCCTGGTTGCCATGATACTTGCAAACTTTGGCTCCATCTGCAGTATTTGGTGTCCCCCGTTTGATGGCGGTAATGAGGTTGGCCTGTAGGGCTTTTTCAAACACCTTTTCCCTTGGGGCCGTGAGAGGGGCATACCGATCGTACTGAGGATTGTAAGGGGTCGGGGTGTACTTTCGTGATGATTTATGATTACGGCCTTTGTCCCGCAATCGTCCTCCCTCCTGTTTGGTTTCCGTTGCGACGGCATCCGCCTTTCGGCGAAAATGCCGTTGATCCTCCATTTTAATAAACTTATTCATTTTTTCCTGCAACTCTTCCATTGTTGTAGGTAACTCGGCATACAGGGATTCTGAGACGTAACCTGGTTTCAGGCAATTGGGTAAATTGCTGATGATGAATTCGTGGCTTACCCCCTTAACTCTTCTTGCTACTTCAGTGTATCTGCGCATGAACTTTCTTAGTGACTCATCTTTCCCCTGCTTGAGATTGACAAGTTCGGCTGCGGTGGTTGTTTCTTTACGATTGGTTGCATATTGTCTTTTGAATAGAGTGACGACGGTGCGGAAGTTGTCAATAGAGTTAGGAGGGAGAGTATAATACCACTCGAGAGCCTCGCCCTTCAGGGATAGGGAAAACGCTCGGCATTTGACTGGATCGTCGCTGGAGTAAAAGGCCATAGAATCAATGAAATTTCTGAGATGGTGTTCCGGGTCTGTTGTTCCGTCAAACCTTTCCATCTGTGGGGGAGGCTGGTCAGGCATGGGAGCTTGCATGACGGCCTCAGTGAAAGGTAGCAGGTCCGGCGAGCGAGGAGGTCCGTTCTGGGCTGTGTGGTTATTATTATTGCCATCGTCGTTCCGGCTATTGTCGTCTGTTGCTTCCCGCTGTTTCTCTTTGAGTTGCTTAAGCTCCTCAGTTAGCTTTAGATAAGCTTCTTGTTGCTGTTCCAGTTGATTCTGGAGTTGTCTCAATTGCTCTATAGGGTCAGTGTTGTTCCCATCCATGCTTCTGGTGGTCACCATAGCGAATCTTCACTTTCGGCCCCACGGTGGGCGCCAAAATGTTTCGGTATAAATTTTGGGACCGATAGATCTGACCTTGGTGACGTCGTCTTCTGTCTTTCTGTCTGTTTCTTCTGGTTCTGGACCTTGCGCTTTGTGCTTGCCTCAACCGTCCGGTAGTCTTCGAGCTCTGACCGAGGGGGGGAGGTACCTGAAAAGGTGCTCCGACGCTCAAGTTAGGCGTGTATGTGAAATTCCCAGTAAGAGGGAATTGGACCCTCTATGGGAGAGGGTTGATAAAGTATGATAGCAAAGAATATGCTTATGAGTTGTGAGTGAAGTGTATTGTGAACGTACCTTGTGTGGAGTCCTCCAGCCTTTATTTATAGGCTTTGGATTGATATAAGATAAACAAAATATAAGCAGAATAAAAAAAAATATAAACGATCTTACTTGACATATCTTTGTTTTGATATTATCTGATACGCTCGATATATCTGCTTGATATGTTTCTGTTAGGATATATATGGTTGATATATTCTTGTTTAAAATATATCTGGTTGATATATTTTTGTGGACACCATTTACGCTGGCATTGGGCCTTGAGCCCAGTAAGAATGTGGCGCTGTGATGGGCTGTTGGCCCATTAGGGCCGTTCGGTTTTACCGGGCGTTGAAAGCATACTACCGTACAGGAATATTTGCGTAACCTAAAATTTAGTACACTTTGCTAAAATGTACCAACTAAAAAACTACTTTACGTAAATTAACAAACGCATATATATATATATATATATATATATATATATATATATATATATATATATATATATATATATATATATATATATATATATATCAAATACTCCATAACAATATCTCGTTGCTAATTAGCAATTACAGCTGGCAGCAGCATCAAGGCTTAGCTACTGATCGAGTTTGTTTAGCTACAGATACTGTTTCGTGACTTGCACCATAAATTATCCTTTGATGGCATTTGTAGTCCTATTCTACTTCTAAGAGAGTTGAAGCTACAAGACAACGTGTGTTAGCCTAACATTTCCATGGAGTGAATTGGCTCCAACGTTGTTTTAAACCAAAATCCAAACACAAGGATAGAGACATGGTTATGTTTACCATTTTCTGCATCATCCCAAACAACCACGATGATTAGGCTACTTTGCCATAACAAATACACATAGAAAGTAAGGCAGCATCAAATTTTATAAGAACACTGAGAAAATTAGTAAACACCTGCAGAAAGTAACGAGCATATCATTTATCCAAATATTCAATGTTAGACAACTAAAGCAGTCCACTTCTAACATATCAAAATGCTGGTCACTCAAAATACAAAAGTGTGACAGGCAAGTCATAAGGTTTATTGGGGTATGGCAAGAAAAAACACAGGAAATTAAATATCTTGCGACATGTTTGCTGATCCCTTATGTCCTTGTACTAACAGACGAAGACACTTCAAAATTGATTACCATGTAAACCGAGATCGTTACAGCCAATTTCAGGAACATATTTCTATGTTAAAACCGAAATAATCGCAAACATAAAAGAAAATGAGGATAGCTAAAGCCTTAAATTAAACTAGCACATTGCGTTCGTCAACAATCATAAGCTGATCATAACAACAATCCACTGCAAGGCAACAAAAAGAAAACAAATATCTAACACTCGATCCAAGCATTGTATGCACATAAATGTTTTGAACAGGGATGTCTGCCATAAACAAGCACAAAAAGTGGTTTCATTTCCTAGCTTTCCTGTTGGCCCTCGAGGGTTTGGGAGTGCCCTTGCGTTTGGCAGGTGTTAAATTGGGCTTCTTCTTCATGGCCTCGGGAGTCTTCACCTGACTCAAACGCTTCACTTTACCTCCTCCAGAGGCCGCCGCCGCCGCCACATATTTCTTTGCGCTGGGGCCTTTTTTCTTCTTCTTCAAAGCTTCGGGCGTCTTCACCTGACTCAGCCTCTTCGTCTTCTCAGTCAACTTCTTCTCTTTCGGAGCGGTTTTGGGTTTCTCAGTTTGTGGAGAAGAAAGTTTGTAGGAGTTCTTGACCTTGTAGAGCTTCTCCGATTTGACCAAACTTTTCAACTGAACGGAGAGAAGTTTCCGGAAGTTGGTAGGAAGCACTTTGCTGTGCTTGTCCTCGACGAACTTGGCTATCGCCGGCTGACTCGAACCCGTGCGTTCCTTCAACGACGTTATTGCATCGGCGATCATCTGAAAGAAAACCGCAACAAAATGAAAACGCTTTTATTAAAATCAGGAATAGGAGAGAGGGTGATACCTGGAAGTAAGGAGGGTGGAGCGCGACGGTCGACTTGTTCTTCGCATTAGCTTTTGCCATTTTTTTTTGTTGTTGTGTGTGATAGGAGAGAACTAAACATGTTACTATGTAAAAAGGATTAAGTAAAGTTAACGGTGTTACTGTTTTGAAACTGGTCAGATTGGGAGTTGGAACTGGAAGCGGTGGAAAGATAACTTTAACTGCTACGTGTCAGTGTCTGAAAAAATTCTTAGTTTGAATTTCAATTTTCAATCAGAATTTGGCGGCTTACCATTGTTGGTATCACGGGCCGCCATAGAAATAAAAACAACATTAAATTGGGCCGTGGGCCGTTACCGTTTGTTTTACCGAGATTTTGTCGAACTTGCAACTACTTTCACCCAGTGCTGGCTGACATTGTGTGATGATAATAAATCTTGAAAGTAATTGAATGTTTGTGAAATTCACATTCATGATTTTTGTAGTTCGAAAGTTAATTAAGTTTTATATTTTTTTTTACCTAAATAATTTTAGTGAGATAAGTTTTGTATAATAGTTGAGACAGATTTTAAAACATGCTCCAAAATAGAAAATGATAATGGTTTTGGAAGGATGACAGTGACCATGAATTCAAAAAATAAATAAAAGATCAGAATTATTATTACAGAAAATAAATAATAAAAAAATCTAATAAAAATAAAAGGCCAGAGATATATCTGAATGTAAAAGTTTGAAGTGAAAACAACTTAGTTATTTCTTTTTAACCTTGTAAGTGTCAGGGTATCAGAAATGGATGTTTCCTTCATTCCTAACTTTTCAGTGTTTTTTGCATTTTCTTTTTGTTTACAATTTTTTATATTTGTGAATTGAAGTATGAAGTTTGTTGTGTTTTTTCCTTAAATTAAATTCTCATAAAAAAGAGGAGCAAGTAAATCATACTCAAACTTCATTATATCTTTGCTTGTGGTGGAGTTGAATATTTTTTTTTGTGTCCAATTAAAATTAGATTGGATAATAAATTCACATATTTTAAATTTTGTGAACTCTAACACTGTTTAAAAATTATATTTAATTCATAATTGTACAATGAAAATAAGCAATTTTATGTGTTATTATACAAATATTACGCGTGTATTTATTATAATAAAACACTATGCATATATTTATTATAATAAAACACATTTTATAAATATTAAGAATTATTATAAATGTTTATTAAAATTAATTATATTTGTTGTCTCTCATCATGAAATTAAAATTAATATATTTTAAATTTTCATAGTTTTGATCTTTAAACTTTCTACACGTTAAAAATCTAATATTATGTTTCAAGTCAATAACAACAAAATTACCACTTATTTCATTTGAAATTCTTTAAAGTAAAATTGTTAACAATATCAGATAATAAAGTATTTGATAAATTATTATCTAATTCAAAAAGTTTTCTTACCATACGTTCTTTAAGAAATTACTACAAAATTTAAGACTCTTTTTACATATAATAACAAAACTCCTCCCATTTAATAAAAAGAAATTATTTTGGCATTTAAAAAAAAGAGAAAAAGAGTATGAATCTCCCCATATTTGAAGTTGTGTTTTTGTAATATCCCAAAACATAGTTTTTTTTTTGTTTTACCAACTATTAATAACTATTTTCCGAGTTGTATCAAAAACTAAATGACAAAGTTATGATAAAAATCGAGCCGTTTTAATAAGATTTATAACCTGGATATTCTTATGTTTTGGATATATATAAGGTCACATTTTAGTTTAGTAAAAATGTATATTTCAGATTAATAGTTTTCATTTTCTAAACATGAACTGGGGTTACAAACTCATGTTCATCTCCTTGATTATCGTTATAAACTTAATTATCTCAATAAGTATAAGTATTTTGTTCTAACATCACACTTATAAAATATGATGAGAAAGTAGATCAAAATTATATATATTTTTTAAAAAGTTTAAAGAAATAAAATAGAATACACATTAATAAAATTTAAAAATAAGAAAAGTACTTAAACTCTAATTTATATATCGCATATAACTTAAAATTTTAATTTTTATTACTTTTTAAAATCATCTATATCATCAATAAAGATGGTGTAAGGTACTTCTTGTAGTATCACTTTTGATTTGAGAATTTTATTTTTGTAATAAGTAAAAGATACTTTTATTTATTTATTTAACAAAATAAATATTGACTAAAATAAAAAATAATCATATGTGATTATCAATTATGTATAAAGGATTGTGCATAATATAAAATAAAGATGGTATAGGTACTTCCTTTGGTATCACTTTTAGTTGGAGAATTTTATTCTTTTAATAAGTAAAAAATACTTTTATTTATTTATTTAATAAAATAACTAATTGACTATAATAAAAAGAAATCATACTTGATTATCAATTAACTATATAAAAATAATATTTCAAAACGCATAAGTGTTTAGTTTACTTCATAATTGTTTATACTGGCTCATACCTTCAAACTAGTTGAAGCCAAACATGGCTTTCTTTTTCTATTTCAGCCAATAGAAAGGAAGAAAATTTGTAGCAACCCATGTAAGAATTATCTGAAAACAGCTATGTTGGACGAGAAGTAAATAGTTTGCAGTGGCATCATTGCTGCCCCGTTGAGGAAATTGGTACTCTCATAAACTTCAATAGGAAATCAGTAGTGTTTATCACTGTTATCACTAAACCGGTCTGAGTCTGAATAACAAAACAACTCACTTTTTTCGGCTGGTTCGTTTTAGGAAATAAAACTCCAAAACTTAGTAGCCACGAACGAAAACAACATAGAATGGCTATGGCCTAGAACCGAGCTGCCCCTGCACCTCCCTATTGTCATTCCGCACCTCCAAAAATTACTTTAATATCCATTCATTTACACATGGTTGAGTGTAGCATTAATAAAAATTAATGATTATATTAATAATTACTTGCTTTTTTATCAACCAATTGAAAGAATTTAGTATGTATACATGCACTTCCTACATTTTCGAAACACACTAAAACACACTCACGTTTTACTACGTTTTTCTTTGATTTTTTTGTTGTTCGACATTGTGTTGTTGTGGTCCTGCTAGCTAGCTCGTTGTTGTGGGTGGTTGTCCCAGTAATCCTATAATGGTGTCTCTCGTGGCGGTATGTGGTGTTTTACGTTTCAAGAAATAAGCTATAGGTTAGAAATTTTAACCGAACATTTGAATTTGGTTATAGTCTCACCATGGTTTGAACACCAGCTGAGAACTGGATGTTCGGTTAATGATGTTGTGCAATTCAAATTTATATATATATATATATATATATATATATATATATATATATTATGTTTTATTAATTTTAAACTTATATATTTTTTACAATAAATAAATATATTGAATATAAATTATAATATTAGAAACCTTAATCATTTGAAATTCGGTTTGTCGGTGTTGGAATGCCGATTTACAGCACATGAAATTTATATATATTAAATATATGTGTTTTAATATATGTTTTATATATTTAATACTTGTTCTTTTACTTTTTAAACTTTTACATATATATAAACTTTTACAATAATAATAATAATAATAATAATAATAAGGCTTAATTGTTTGTTTTGTCTCCAATTTAGTTGAAGTGTGTCAAGTTTGTCTATCTTTTTAAAAAAGTTGCAGTTTCATCTAAACATAGTTTAAAAGTGTTAATTTCGTCCAAACGTGGTAAAATTTGCCTCAATCAAGTCCCTTATGTTAAATAGGCAGAAACGGCGTTAACTTTTCTTTCTCTCTTTTCTGCTCCTCTGAACATAGCAGCTTTTTGCCAGTGTTATTTGGATAAAAAAACACTCTACTTTTGCGTTATTCAAAATTTGAAAAGAAGGGATAGTTTGTTTCTCCAAAGCTTATGTCAAGCAAATTTTTGCTCTCATCTACTTTGATCTTCACACCAGCCTTCATCAGCTCCGCTACAGAACGAATCATGTGAGGGTTAGATTTTCTTTCGACATCAACTTTCCCACTTTCTAGTATATTATTTGGCATAATGCTTAACCTTAGAAGATCGAGGAAGTGAAGTTCGCTTAACGCACCAACTTTCTTACTATCCAGTATATAATTCGAATCCACCTGAAGCAAAGGATAAAAGAATCAAAGAGCAAGATCTTTGAGAGTTATATTTGGTCCCGAAGGAGCAGAATCAACACTAGTTAACTCGAACAACTTGTTCAAAACAAACATGGGAAGCTGGTTTTCAAGCATTAACATCTCGCAACGAATGATGGACAACATCCATGGCTGAGAGAAGCAGGGACTTTTCCGGATTCACACGCTGAAAGTTCCCTCAAGAGCTGAACGATGAAAGAGCCATCAACTATAACACCATTATAGGAACTTATCGCGGCTCAATTTGATGTCTTCGTTGTAAAATCTTTCAACTTGGTGTTTTTCCTTCTCAAGGAACTTAAAAGCCTCGCCTAGTTTGGCTTTATTGGGATGATTGTTGAAGAGACGGCGATAAAATCTTTTCTTGAGGACCTCCATGTCTCTCAAGCGGGGTGCTCCATGGTGATAGGGACCAATGGAGATGTTTTTGGGTGTATAGGCTTTGGGTTTGATCCGACGCAAGCTAGATGGGACACGGTATATGCAAACTCGGTGGTGACTTTCTTCTTGCTTTCCATTGTTTCCCCTTTCTAACTCTCTCTTCATATCACCTCTCCATTTTGAGGTCATTTTGTTGGCATTTTCGTGAAATTTTCTTGTGTTGAACCTAAGATAAACCAACTTGATGAGTTTTGCACATGCCATTGGAAAAATGAGAAGCCACTTTTAAGCTCTAATTAGAACATAGAGCATGGCAAACTCAAAGTAAAAGGAAATGTAAACTTGAGGAAAGAAAATCAAGGAAGGTCATATGCCCGTGAATAACAATCATAGAGAAAAACAGCGACATATAGGAGGAGAACACAACAAACAGTGAGGGTATGTAAGACTAAATATAAAGAAGGAAATTCGAAAGGGAACAAGATTGTTATTAAGATTAAGGTTGTATTTATCCTCTCCATCCCAAATTTCCATGGCCTTTAATATGATAACTCCACAATCATGTCTTAATTAATACAACCAAAACATTTATCAGTAATTAAAACAAACAATAATAAAATATCCAAATATTTGAATACATCTACTTAAACAACTTACAAGTTCGGTTGGGATGGGATGTTCGACTGTTGAACGGACAAAGGACTAATATCGGTTCTATCGTACAACATGCAAAAGAATTTGGTCATATTTTCACCCTACCAAAAAAGTTCATTAACCACATCAAATAACAAAATTCCAGTGAAATTAACAAAATTAATATAAAATATATAATGACCTATCATACCACGAATTGGTCAATCTTTTTCCTATTTCTAACACCCTTGCCCAATGAGTCAATGACATATATTTCCAATGTTTGGATTTTAACTGCATAGCACCATCAGTGTTCATGATGGATAAAGGGCATAAACAACTACATACAAAGAAACACACATTGTCAATACTTCAACAATTAACATTTGTCAAACATGATAATTACATTCTACACTAACTCACAAAGTCGGCAGTGGGAATGTCTCGAAGACCAAATATATCAGACCTCATGCAGGCAGTGTAACTAGGAAGGTCGTACACATGTTGATTTTTAGGGAGTCTCAAATAATCACCGATTACACGACCCTATCAACAATTTCGAATAAATCAATGCAATGCACATTATTTGTACCCCCAAATGGATTATCGTATGAATTAAATACAAATGTATCACGTATATGCCATTGAAATGCAGCCTCTTCACAACACCGGTCAACTTTCTTTGGTAGTGCATAAACATTGTAGACACAAATAACACCACCTATAGAATACAACACCGATCAACCTTGAATAAACACTAAAGAAGATAAATAAATAAAAAAAAATGACACATAATACTTACCATGTTATCCACATATTCACGTGGTGCTAAAGTCTGCATAGATCTTGTGTCCAAGAACGCCCCCATTATTTCACAGACAACTCTGAACAAATATTCAAACACCATTAATTGGCAGAATATCCTCTATCACAATACAGATAACAATTTCAACCCTACGTACCTAGCTCGTTTCTTTTTGTCCCAATTCCTTACTGCATTGTACAATTGGTCGACGTTGACATTGGCGGTAGAAAAATCCCCAACAATGCGGAGAGGGGGAACCGCTAAAGGAGCGTCGTCTTTGTCATCATCAACTTCAATATAATCAAGACGATGCTCAGATGTTGCCCCATTTTCATCTGTAGGTGCTGGTTCTTCATCCCCTATAGCCTGCTTATCATCTCCATTGCCTTACTCTTCACCACCTGCTCCAACTCCTTCTTCATCAACACCAAATGCATATTCTTCATTATAAATTGGAATTTCACGAAGCTCAATTAACTCCTTCGTTAGTCTTGCAATTTGGACATGCAGTGACGCTATCTCTCAATTCGTATTCCTCAATTCGTATTCGTATCTCACAAAGAAAAAATCTTCAGCGCTTGACCCTTTCCCGTGAAAGACACGCTCATTAGGACGACAAACGCTTAAACGGATTAACGGGTGTCCTCCTCATCCCGAACCACAAAAGATTGATTGGCCCAGGCCAGCAAGTCTTTTCGACTTCTGATATCAGATTCATGAGCAGCTACGTCATGTGAGGCCCAAGTATACCCGTCTACGGCCGGCCACCCTCCGGATGGACCGGATCCATCCCATCAACCACTACTCCGCCTTCCAGGAGAAAGAGAGCGGCGCCATGCCAAATCCGGTCGTCTCCCGATCGTGCGGAACCCAAACTGGTATTGGACGATGATCCCCCGCCACCATTGGAGGAGCCCCCGCCGTCTCCACCTGCTGACCCTATAGAGGAAGACAAGGAAACCGTTGCCATTTATTTACCTGAAGATAAAAAATTTTTTTAGGGAAGCCCGACGGTCAGATTGGTAGAGAAGAGAGAAAGGTAAAAATGGTGAAACAGTCCCCCATATTTATAGTAAAATTTTTGTAACCGCCAGCGCATCGCCACCGTCGAAAGATGTCACGATGAAGGGCTCAGATTTAAAGAGCTGTTCCACTACCCGAGGCGCTTGTCCAACCAGAGAGCGCCATGTGTTTTCCCGCCCAAAGTTGGAAATGCCTTGTAAACCCAACGACAACAAGTTGCCTAGGGCTTGGGGGGCTTGATGTACTGGTCACCCGGCCCGGCCATGGGCCGACCAGAAGAAATACTGAGCAACAGGCCGATCTGTGGTCGGCCGGCATCAAGAATAAAGAAAGACCGAAATGGCCGACCGGCCATGTCCGAGAGATTCTGAGGTAAGTTAATTTTAATAAGAGTTTAACAGCTTTTGGGCCCTGATTAAAGTGTTATTGGGCTTTGATTAGAAGAGCCTTAACCTCGGGCCCAAAACTGACACTATATAGAGAGGTCAACAGTAAGAGGTAAGTGACTTAAATTGAATAGCATTTAATACTAAGAACCAAGTAACCGAACGGACTTAATTTTAACTTAAGCGTCGGAGTATCTTTGGCAGGTAGCCGACCGACCGTTATTGGAGGAAAGACGCTGGAGACAAACGGACTGAAGGTTGGAAAGGAGGCGTAGGTGACCGGACGGCTTGCAAAACTGAGAAGTAAATGTGTAGGTAAGTGTGACCGGATCCACTACCGAAACACTTTGTAATTCATATAGAATACTTTTACCTTATACATAAATAAATTTTTTGAAATATTATTTTTTGGATAATTTTTCTCCGCATCCCAAAGTTAAATAAAAACAAAAATTTGTTTCCTGTCCAATGGTTAAATTTAATTTAAGAAAAAATAAATAAAAAATTGACTCAAATTCATTAATATATTCAGGCTATTTTTTTTTACTTAAATACTATTTTAGGCTTTATTTTCGTCTAGTTTGTTATATCTGGTTTTCATATTTTTTTTTCCCATTCAATTGGGTTTCTGTTTTCATTAATTTTGTTTTATTTGATTATTTTTATGACAATGTTTAAATGGCTAATAAAAGAGTGTACATATGTTGTTGTTTTTTTTTCGATAGTCTGCATGAGAAATAGTAGAATATGTTTATTGTATTTTGAAATCTAAATTAGAGATAAAAAAAAGAAAATAAAGTTTGGAAATGAACCGGGTATGACTTTTCTCGTGGTCTGAAAAATGATTTTGCAAACTCCTATTCATAAAATTGTCTTAGTTGCTTCATGAGGATGTATGATTGTCAAACTTCTTCCTTTTTGTTGTAATAGTTTGGGATAACGAATTTGTCATTCATCACATGATAGTGGTTAAGGAGAATGGTAACCCCTCATTTTGCAATTGTAGTGAAATAACAATGCTAAGAATGACAATAATTTCAACAAAAGATGTCCATAATCTACCACACCATGCTCACCAAAACATAATGTTGTCGAAATTACATTAATGCAAATGATTTTATTCAATTTCAAATTCTAAAAATGATTGTCATTCACTTTAATCAAGCCTCCAATTAAAAAAACAATTACAACTCACAATATGTAAGGGACCATTTAAGCAAAAAGAACACAAGTCGTGCAAATAATATCATTCTCTACACTCTTCTGATAACAATTTAAACCTAGTTCAATGTGAAAAATAAAACAAAATTAAAACCACATTAAATAAACAAAATAAAAATCAAAATAGAATTTAAAAATTTTTCTTTTTTAAATTACTTTCTCACTTTTATGCAATTTCGTTTTGCCTTTGGTTTATAAGAGGGTTGAAGATTACAATATATAAAATAGTTGTTTACTAAACGCCTAATATGTTATTGGTAGTTTTTAAAACAATATAAATTAAAATATTTTAGGAAAACAACATATACACTGTAATATGTATGGAAGAATATTTATTTTAAATTATAAATAAAATTGATAGATCAAATTTTGAAAAGGTCATTTAATTTATATTTAGAAAAATGATTTTTTATTTAATTTGAACTTATTTCAATAAGTTACTCATATTATCACTTCAAAATATTTATCCATATAAAAATTATATTTTATCATTTTAGCATAATAAAACTCATATATCCAAACTTTATTTATGGTTATTTTTAAATTATTGTTTTACCCTTACATTTGTTTTAAATTATTGATTAAGTGGTACACTGATTTATCATTATTATTTTAATTTTTTATTTTTAATTAAATATATTTTTTATTGAGAAATGGCAAATATTTTTAACTATAAAGATTAAACTTTCACACAAATATTACTAGAGATTTAATTTATATAAAAAATTAGACTATAACGAATAAAAGTTTATTAATATTAAAAATTATATAATTTACCTAATATCAAAATTTAATTTAATAATTAATTTCTAACTTTATTTGTATTTTACAACTTATATGGCTAATTGATGTTTTTTCTGTCACAAGACAAACAATAAATGGGGATGGAAGATAGGAGAAAGAGAAATCATTCTGGAATTTAACATACATATTAACCTCGGAACGAGTAACACATGCACAAAACCTTAAACTAAACAACAAATTGACGCCTGAATTATGGAAACACAGATGCATGAATCAGATAAACAAGTAATAGGGAAGGCAAAGAAGGATGAGAAAAATGAAGGATTGCAACGAGAAATAAGTAGGGTTTGAAAAACGTATCATCTTTGCACCATTGACAATGTAGTCAAGATCTGAAGTTAGCGGAGGGTACGGAGTACGCGGCGGCAATAAGTAGCTCGGTTCGTCCGGTGTCCCCAGTACAGGGGGTAGCGAGCAGTGAATAACTCCCTCTCCACACGGTGGCTTTGGCGGTGGTGGGCATTCAACAACCGGTGGTTGAGGTGAGGGTGGCGGTGGACATTCAACAACCGGTGGTGGAGGTGAGGGTGGTGGTGGACATTCAACAACCGGTGGTGGAGGTGAGGGTGGCGGTGGACATTCAACAACCGGTGGTGGAGGTGAGGGTGGCGGTGGAGAGCGTTTTTTTGGGGGTGGAGGTGGAAGCTCGCACTCATTGCACAATATGCGTGGAACTTGGTCTTTTCCCACTGTGGAGGTAGTTTGGGTTGTGGTGGTTAATGCAGTTAATGATAGGAGAAATATAATGGAGGAGAAGGAGAAGAGAAGAGGAAGATGAGCCATGTTGTTGAGTTGTTTCAGAGGGAGTGAAGCTGAAGAAACAAGGATAATGAGAGAATGAAGGGTGTTTACGAGGTTGTGTTGATGGCCGCACCATTTGTCGGTGTTTTATCTTCTATTGTCTGTTCACATTTTCACACAAAAGAGATGGACAAAAATCAGAGAAAGACGTTGCATTGGCTTTTGTAAGATATTTTTATAGGTTTCTTGGTTGCATGCATATGCATCGCATTTTTTTTATCACTTGCATTTTAGAGAATATTGTAAAAAGAAAAACGTGTAAATTATTGCAGCAATTCTTGCTCGATCGCTAGCCAGCTGTATACGTAATTGAGTAAGATAATTTTTGTATTGATCCTCATAGTTTTTATGAAAGGGAGTTCCCAAGTAAAAATATCTAAGAAATGAAAGGATTTGAACTTCATAAGAGTTTATGTATGAATAATGTGATAAGTTTCATAAATTAAAACAATTGTTAAAATTATCATATTATCATATTATTTTTATTACAAAAGTAAATTAAAATAAAATATAGAAAATGTAAATTATGTTAAAATGAGATATGATTTATTATTTGAAATAATAATAAAAGTTAAAATAATAATAAAAGTTAAAATAATAAAATTATATTAAAATAAAATGAGATTTATAATGTATGACCATCCGGTCAGTTAAGGATCGGATGATCCCATTAGCTAAGAACACCTAGAGAGGCGAGCGGTCAAGTAACATGAACCGAATGGTTGGTCTTGAATAAGAATTAGGACTAAGGACGATTATCTTAAATTAAAGTACGATCATTACAGTTTGGACCGTAATTAGATCGATGCTAATCCGAAGTCCAATCAGAAATCTATAAATATAGGTTAGAGGTATTGTAGTAGGTTGGTTACATTTAATATGCATTTATTGTTAGACTACCAAATCTATACTAACTTTGGCATCAGAGTACCTTCTGCAGGTAACATCTTAGCTCAACTGAACGACAACTCGAGTGAAGCCGAACAGACCCGAGTGAAGTGAAGAACAAACAACGATTTCAGCAAGGAATTGGCGAAGTAAGTTTGGAAAACGGTTAACCTCGAACCTACAAACCGAAACAATATTGATAAAAATTAATTTCAAATAATTTTTGGGTGAGATTAGTTTAAATAAAATTATTATTATTATTATTATTGTAAAATGTGAGTTACTATTTAAAATAAGAAAATTAAAATTAAAAAAATTATATTAATTTAAATGGGTTTTGTATAAATTAAGTTGAAATAAAATGTAGGTTGTGAAGATCTAAGTATTTTAATGAGTTAAAAATAATGAGACTTTATTATTTTAATATTAGAAGGTTTTAATATAATAGAAATTTTAATAAACGAGTTTCATCATTTTAAAACACATCATCTCTCTATAAACCACTTTTCTAGAGTCCTCTACCTTCTCTCTAAGGGTTCTTGCACCCTGTTCATCTATTTGAAGATCGAAGACCACTTATGTGATCCTTGCATTGGGATCTTCAAGTTTGCTCGATCAGTTTATCAAATAGGGTAAGTCAATTTTTTACACTTTTCTCTAGTTTCATGTTCTTCAATACATGTGGGGTTTTTCTCTGTCGCATGTATGGTCTAATCTTTCTCTAAGGCTCTCTATTGATCAGTGGTTTTAATGGTATATCCTGATCATGTTTTCGTGGTCTGTAGATGTTTTTTTGTCTCTTTGAGCTAAGGGAGCAGAATAAGGTTCTCTAGAGACAATTAAAGTTTCTAACAGGTAAGAGAAGCTAGAACTTGCTTTAGAATGTGTTTACGCTATAAATTTAGAATCTCTATGAATGATAAGATGACTTAAGTGAAATTACTATGTTGTTGTTAATACTATTTATGATTAAGGAATAATAAATGATTGTATGATATGTGTATGCTTGGTATGGTGTGGTACCAAATGTTGTTGCTGTGATGAAGTTATATTGTTGCTTGAAATTGAATTCAAAGTGGTTAGAGAGAAGAGGAACCAAATAATTAGGTTTTAAGGTCAAAATGTGAGGTTTTGATAGGGGAGTTTGAGAAATAGATGATGGGGGAAGGAAGCAACTGTTGTAGGGCTGTCACAGAGTTAATTAAGACCTATTAGAGTTGTTGTATGAGTGAAATCTGATACAAACATATATGTATGCATAGTTGATGTTTTGGAGTGTTTTTAGTGGGAAAAATGAGGTTTTTAGTAGTGAGATTTTGAGGTAAGGGGCATAAGTTGTTTTGAAGAGTTAAGAGTCTACTATGAGACCAATTAGGACTTGTCTATAAATTTAAATCAGGAAAATATGTCATGAAAGTGATAATTGCTTAATAGATTGAGTTTCTTAGTACATTTTAGTACATTTTGGGGGTATCAACTATTAGAAAATGAAAGTAGTAAAGCTGGGAGAAAACCGAGGTGTTAGGGTGCATTCTTTAGTGTATTATGACTTGTCCCTGATGTTAGTATGCTGATATATGTGATGGAAGAAGTAGAATTGAGTTTAGATAGCTTAAAGGAGTGATTTTGGTTTCAAGTGTTTAATTTCAGTTAGAGTAGTGGTTCCAGGAGTTTTTTAATGTTTAGAAGGTCCTAGGAACCATTCAAAGTTGTGGAGTAAGTGTGTGAAGGGATCCAAAAAGTGTATAATTTTACTGATAGCGCCTGAGCGCCCAATCAAGGCGCTGAACGCCCCATTCTAGGGGCCAGGGTGCTGAACGCCGGCCTCCTGGCACTCAGTGCCAGAAAACAGAAGCTAGGGCGTTGAGCGTCAGCTCTTGGGTGTCACCCTGTGTGCTTCAATGCTTATGTTTTAAGTGTTTTAGGATAACTTATTTAGGTTGTTTATGGTACTTTAATATATGTGGGTATTTAATGTGAAAGTGTATGGACAAATGTATGGATTCAAATGGTTTCACAATTGGTGAAATTGGTTCCATGAAGGTACTTTTTCAGGTGGTTTCAAGTATCTTTAGAATGAATGTAGGGAACTCAGTCTTGGAGATTATCCTGACACTCTAATGGTTTTTCATTTTCTAGTACAGAAGATTGACAAATGTGGTGAGAGTAGCAGGAGGTCTTAGTCTAGGTGCTTCTAGTATGGCCTACGACGCGGTAACAAACTAACCTTGTGTGAGTGGTAGGGTGAAACCCATTGACAATGACTTTACAAAGCAGTATATGTGACTACAAGTGCACAACCTGCCATAGTTCAACATTCATTCTAAGTCTGAACAATCCAATCAACGTATTGTCATGCATAAAGTGTTTGGTTGATTGGTGTGATATGTGTATCATGTGTATAATGGTTAAAATGTTCAAATATATGATTAATTGTTTGTATTCTAACTTACCATTGCTTTTGTCTTTGTTTTTCTGTGTGTGTTTTCTCTTTTGCGATTATCACCTTAAATGGTGTGAGCTTAGGGATGACGTCTTTTCATTTGTTTCAGCGTGCGGTTGAGAGTAAATCAACAGTATCAAATTAGTTTTGTTCTCTAAGAGTAAGATCTTCTTCATCGGTAATATGTAGTTTATGGTAAGTTATCATATATGTAATGTTTTATTTTAGTAGTTTTTGTAACATCCTAAAATATAGAAAAACTATATAAGAGTCATCACACGTTTAATATAAAAGACCAGTTAGAGTAAGGATTATAAAGTATAATTTATAGTCATCCAAAATAACCATAAATTTAAAGCTTTATATACAATATAGTTATATCAAAACTATATACAAGAATGGTCATCTCAACCACATCACAAAACAAAACTAATAGAATTAAATCAACTACTACTGCAATGGAACATCGGAAATATCTCCACCCATAGCCTACTCCGCTGATATCTCATCCCCATCTACTCACACCCACCATATAATCATCGCCAAACCAAACCAAGAAACCATAACAAAAAACACAAACAACAAGAAAAGAGTAAGCTAGATTTCAAAACAAGTCAAAGATCATTTATAACTTATCATACAAGAATCACACACACACACAACATACATCAATCCAACCATCTTAATATGTAAAGACCTAAACTGACTGTCCGGACTTAGAATGAATACCGAGTTATGACGGTTTGTGCACTTGTGGTGGCATCTGCTGCTTTGCAAAGTCATTGCCAATGAGTTTTACCCTACCACCCATACGAGGTTAGTCCGTTACCGCGTCATAAGTGTTGTAACCGGGATCGCGACGGGACGACGAACCGAAAAAAAAATGAGTTTAAGAAAAGATTTTGGGAGTCGTCACCATAATTTATTATGGAAAAACTATGGAAAACCATAAAATAAGACATGGTCTACGAAAGCTAGATTTTTAGCATCTTACAGCGCCTGCCCAAAAGCAGTACCTTTAATTAAATGTATAAAGTTGATGTGGTTTTTCAAAATATTTATTTTTCCCTAAAAATAATAATATAAAGAAACTATTAAGAAACAAAAATATATATATTTTTTGTTTTATGATCTCGACAAGGATTGATCTTTCTCCTACATATAATGGACAATTAGTGATCGCGTAGTTCTTTATCTAGAAAATTGTTTGAGTTTGCTTAAAACTTATTATGGATTGCTTGAGATTTTTGAAAAGTGAACCCGACAAGGATTGACCTTCTCCTATGTATATCCATTTATCATGGAGAATAAGGGATCACATATTTCTGGTAAAAAAATGTTTGGTTTAACAAAAATGACATTTTTTGGTTTTAAATATTTTGTAATTTTTTTATTTTAAGAATGGTGGGAAAAAAAGGAAAGAAACCGACGATAGGCCAACACGTACTTATACCCTTTATTTTACGATTTATTTATAGGAAAATACGTGATAAGAAATATTTTTTATTTTTGAAATTGTTTATTTATTATTTAGTTTTTTAAAAATAAAATAAATATCATGTGATGCGAGAGATATAACCAATACCAAAAGAAACGAGAGAAAACATTTTTTTTATGATTTTTTAAAGAAAACGCCATTTTGGTGTAGCAAAAAACACAACACTTTTAGAAAAAAAAAAACCTCAAAGTACAATAAAAAGAGAAAAAGAAAGGTGTAGAGGTGACATACCTTTTCAACTTTTGGAACTCCCCTAGTGCTTCCTTGGTGGTTACAGTTGACAGAACCCTTATGTGTGAGAACTTATTTTCCTCTATACTCTCTTTCCTTCTTTCAATCTCTATTATTTCTAGGTGTCTCCCTCTAACTTTTCAGTCTTTTTTTTACAGAGTGCGTATTTATATATACACATTGTAATATTATGGTAATCTTCCCTTAATTGCGAATTAATTGACAATGAACAAAATAGGAAAAGAAATGGTCTTGGTTGGAAGAAAAATAAATCAAATAATATTCAAGACATTGATTGTAATTATTGTCAGAAAATTTGTCTTACTTTTCTCTTTAAAAAGAAATTGGCGCAGCAAAATATATCAATATATTATTTTCAATTATTACTTATAATTATTGGCATAACATTGATTCAAATTATTACCATATTAAACTAATATTTCAAAAATATTTTAAAGTTTGAAAATTACGTATACATTTTTTTAAGGAAATTTATTTTATTATTTTCTTCTTCCCTTTTTTTACCCACCATTAATTATTATTATCTTATTCTTTATTTTTATACATTTACTTACCTGGACGAAATTGGGTGTTGACAATAGGCCATACTAGAAGCACCTAGACTAGGACCTTCTACTACTCTCACCACATGTACCAATCTTCTCTATTTGAGAACGAAATACCATTAGAGTGTTAGGATAACTCCCAATGTTGAGCTTCCTGAATTCATTCTAAAATACTTGAAACCATACAAAAAGAGTTCCTCTATGGAACCCATGATACCAACCGTGAAACCATTTGAAACCATACTTATTTCCATATACTATCACATTGAATCCCAACATATAACATCATTAAACATACATCAAATACATACATAACCTTAAGAATAAACGGTAACTCTCGCTCAGCTAGAAGTGTTCTGCTCGCTCAGTGGACACACACTCGCTTAGCGAGACTGCATAATTTGCAGCACAAAAACTGCAGAATTTGCACTCCTCAACCACTCATGACCTATTCTATATATCTTTCTCAACTTCTAACAATTCTAGATCATATTCAAGACTCAAATGTACCTAAATAAATGTATCTAAACCAACCTAAACACATTTTAAACTCATTGACCACAAGATTTCAAAGTAAAATTTATCAAAACCCCACTTTAGAGATCCAAATTGAATTCCACCAGTTATGAATTATTTTCAAACAACTTAGGGACTCCAACAAGTCCCAAATGACTTAATAACACCCTCCAAAGTGACCCTTTAAACCCAAAACCCAGAATTCAAATTCTCACTAGTCTAAACCCCCAAAAACTAGTTCTAAACCAAGTTAAACTCCACATATAAATCAGCAAACACTATTGCATCAAATTTCCCATATTTCAACATCAAAAGTAGTTCCAAAATACCAAATAACCAACCCCCAAACCTCTGATTTTCGTTCCTAGCTCTATATCAAAATTCACCTGTCAAAACCCCCTTATTTGAACCTAGACCTTCTAAAACCATCACCTTGATCAATACCAAGTTCTCTATCAGATTTATACCAACTCATGGTGCTGACAAACCTCAAATGACATATAAATAGACCTACAATACCAGATTTCTCCATTCAAATACTATCTCACCCAATTGCACATCAAAACCCCCATTTTAACTAATAAAACTTCTAGATTTTTAACTCCTTATTCCATAAACTTTACAACAAACATTTCAAATCAGTAATGCAAGATGTTGACATACAATTCCAGACCAAATCATCATCCAACATACTTCACAACAGTATTTCATCACTAAATACTCAAATACACCCAATTAAATAAGTTACAAGTAGCACAAAAATAGAAATTTCTCTTAATTAGTTTAATACACATATAAACATCAAACTTACACCACAAACATCAATTAAAGAAAACTCTAGCTTCCTTTACCTTAGAAAACCCCTATAGCTCCAAAATCCTCGACCATTACGTCCACCACAAAGAGCTTATAGAAAAACCTACAAATCATCAATTGGTGATTGGAGACAAACCTTAGAACCATAATTGAACCAAGAATCATGGAAGGGAAATTCTTGACACATGCAAAATAGATTCTCTTTGCATGATCATGAATCGAAAAATACTAAAGAAAATAGTACAAACTTACTTGCTCTAAATAATGAATTGATCAGGTAGATAGGTAGACCTTGACGCTGTGATCACTAGGCACCTCCTGATTGTCAAACAGATGACTTAAGAGTAAGAACACTTAGATATATGTGAGAGGAAGCAAAGATAAAGAGTTCTAGAGAGATAAAGTGTGTTTTAAGTAATGAGACGAGTTTAGAAAATTTTATTTATGTTATAGAATTATTTTATAATAAAGTACTCAGTCTCATTAGTTTTATACACCTACCAATTCTAAGACTCTATTTTCTAGGTTCTTGCAGTTTTGTTCTACTAAAATGTAATATTTCAATAGGTGATTATTTTAAATAAATTAAGTAATAATTTAAATTGATTAAATTCTTTTAAATGGAAATGCAGTTGTTTAAAGTTAATATAAATAAAAAGTGAATAATTTGGTAATGTAAAATATAAGATTGTCGTCATTCGATAATGCAAACTTCAGATTGGCAAAACATTTTATGTTCAGACCATTATTTAACGGCCTTGAGCTAGCATGTGGTCTGTTTGAATTGTTAAGAAGTCTAATTCAACTCACAAAACCAACTTATAAGATAAGATTTGCAGTCACTTAGATATTCTTATTTGATCTTATCTCTAGTCGATGCGAGACTTTCTAACATGAATAATGCATTTAAAATTAAAATTAGTTTTTTTATTGATAAATTATTTAACTACAATTTTATCAATTGATTAAAATATAAAATGTACTTTTGAAAAGATCGATGAAAGTAGTGAAAATTTGCATTTTGGTTTTCAACTCGATTGCAAATACGATGAGAATATTTTCTTATGGGTGTTGTTCCCTCCACCTCCACCCATTTCTCGCTCCACCTCTTCAACCTACCCAATTTTTTTTTTAAATACAAAAATCACCTTTCCTATTTAATTACTTTAATATTAAATCCTAAATTTTTACCCTGAATTTTTACCCATCTTCTTGCAGCAGCCCCACCTTCCAACATTTCTTCAGTCTTTGAAGATTACCACCTCCACCCCCACCTCCCAACTCTTCTTTTCTCTTTCAAAGCCGCAACATCCCAACTCTTCTTCTCATTAAATCCGTTTGTTTTCATCTCCTGATCTCCATGTCTGTTTGCTTTCGGGTTTTAGATGTTAAATAAATAATGTGGTAACCATAAATCTTATTACTTTTAAAGATCAATATTTTTAAATTTCTTTTGCACCCTCTTACATGCTGCAGGTGCAAAAGTAACTCTGTCCTGTGTTGACAGTAATGGAAAAATTATAATGTCAAGAGAAGAAACAACCAATTGGTTTAGAAGCTCTACGATGAGGTTTGATGGTGCACCAAACTTGAGTAGTTGTTCTGCCCATGTCTCAGGAAGTGGGCAAGGGTCAATGGGTTGTGGTGAAGGAGCTGGTCCTTCCCAAAATCCCAAACTCATGTTTAGGATGTTTGACATGGAGATGTATACGGTGGATTCTCTCCTTGCTCAGCCTTCACAACCCATGCAGTATTGCTCGAGATCTTCCTATAGAAAAGTATTTTGGATGAATTATCTTATTTGATCATTGGATTGCAATAGTATAAATATACAAATTGATAACCTAATTGGAAAGAGTTAAAAAGGGAATAAACTCCACCAATTTAATATCAATTATTATAATAGCAATTATAATAATTGATATTTAACACTAATAATTAAATTAAATAAAGGGAAAGTAAATATACAAGAATTAGCTAATAAAGGCTAATTATTCCAATTTAAAACTAATTATTATAATTGATATCCTCCCGCAAGTTGGACGATCTGGAAGAGAGATGCAACTTGAACAGTAATGAGTCAAACCAAGGATGAAGCAGAGGCTTTGTGTTCTGCTTCAGTTGAGGAACGCCCAATTTGCATCTTTAGACACCGTGTGGAGACACTCCTTTAACTGCATGAGGTATAAGACGGTCCTGTCGACGCAGGTTTGATAAGCAGGATTCAGAGTTGAAGGTACAACGGTGGTGGAGATCGTCATCGATGGCGCAGGAAAGGATTCATCTGGATATTAAGGAAGGATCGACGTCCTGTGTTGAAGAAGATAAAAAAAATGAAGGAATAGAGGCATTCCAAGTGGTTCTTGAGAGCGTCTAGAACACTGACAATGGAGGAAGGAGCGACGTCCTTCTGGTGGCCAGTTACGGTGACGGTTGACGGCGACACTACAAGCGAGGCTGAGAAACAAAAACAAAATTCTAAAAGCTGAATTCCAAAAGACGAACTTGGCTAGGGAAATTAGGTGGACTACACATTGAAGTATAAAGACACAGGTTGAAAAGGAGACTTTTAAGGGGGGCCGCCGGTGGCGGCGACCATAGGCCACCGGCGGCAACAAAGACAGAGTAGAAAAAGATCAGAAAACCTGCTCTGATACCATATAGAAAAGTATTTGAAATGAATTATCTTATTTGATCATTGGATTGCAATAATATAAATATACAAATTGATAACCTAATTGGAAAGAGTTAAAAAGGGAATAAACTCCACCAATTTAATATCAATTATTATAATATCAATTATAATAATTGATATTTAACACTAATAATTAAATTAAATAAAGGGAAAGTAAATATACAAGAATTAGCTAATAAAGGCTAATTATTCCAATTTAAAACTAATTATTATAATTGATACTTCCAACCCAGTGCCAGCACAGTCACACCACCCAATTCTACACATTTCAAGCTACCTCTACTGCCAGAATTCCCTCCGTTACCATCACTACCACCGCTACCATCATTACCACCCCTACCACCAGTCATCTTTGCAGAAGCATGATAATCTGGGTGAGAAATTGTTGGTCGCTGCTACAAGCTCAGCTTGGCTGAATAATTGTAAGCCTTTAACAGCATGTCTGTGACATTGGACAACACTGGTGATGACCCTTCAGCAACAGTGGTGGAGTAAACCTCAGAAGCAAAACTCGGCACAGGGAAGGTTTCTAAATCTGTTCCTCCACTACTACAATTCCTGCTCACATAGTCCACTCCCGAAGCAAAACTGGCAAAAGAAAAAATTAAACGTCTCTTAAACGGATATGGTCATCCATCAACGAATGTTAACATCTGTTTAAGGTAAAACAGATGTCGACATCCATTTTACCTTAAACGGATGTTGACATTCGTTGACGGATACTCATATCTGCTTAAGAGATTTTTCACATTAATTTAGAGTTATGTACCTCGTGTTTATTTACACACATTTCTTAAGCGTCCACCATCACCTTCAAGAGCATAAAGAGGGTCTATGAGAGTAAGAATGAAAGCATGAAGGTAAAAGAGAATGAATAGGTTGTGTGGAAGAGTAGGTAAAAATTATAAAATTTTAATCCTAAAAATATACTGAAGGATAAATTAGGAATAGAAATATAGAATGAGGGATAAAAGAGGAAGGAGAAGTGGAGAGAGGAAATGGGAAGGTGAAGGGAAC
This sequence comes from Vigna mungo, assembly GCA_036885675.1. NCBI lineage: Eukaryota > Viridiplantae > Streptophyta > Magnoliopsida > Fabales > Fabaceae > Vigna > Vigna mungo. The sequence goes on from CP144692.1 coordinate 32,879,965, forward strand.
AACCCCTTTTTCTTATATGTGAAGTTAAAAAAATAATTAGTGAAAATAAGAGGACTTTAAAATAAATTAATGAATATTTTATTAAATAAACCATTACTTTCGTAATTTTTTTAATAAAAACAATTAATTTAAATCTTAAATCATTATTCTCTACAAAAGCAATGAGTATTTCATTTAGTATACACAATGAATATTTCAAAGTATTACTCGTAATTAGCATCTAAAATAAAATAAATCTTTCCTAGTAAACTAAATTCGAACATAAGCCTTTTATGTATATATCAACTTAAAAAATAAATTAACATACATTAGTAACTTTAGATATTACTTAAATTATTTTATTATATGATAATTATGAATTTTTAATCAAACGGATCAATTTGTTTTCAAAATTATTAATATGGATTTTCTTTAAAAAGTATTATCTGTAAAGTCAAGTCATGTTTAAGCATATTTTTGTTTAAAAGAAGTTGTAAAAAAAAATGAAGTAAATTAAAGTTTTGAATTAGTTATTTTTTTTAACTACTTTAGTATAATTAAATTTGAAATGAAGTTATTATTATTGGACAACGACTTTAATGTAATTGATTTTGAATTGAAATCTTTATTCATATAACAATTTTACTATAATTGATTTTAAAGTGGAATCCTCTTTGGTGATTCAAGTATAATTGTTTTTGAGTTGAAGTTATCATTTTTTTTTTTTACGATTCCAATGTAAGTGATAAATTTTAGTATAATTGTTTTTGAATTGAATTCGTCGTTTCCTTTAACAAAAGTTATTGTAATGGTCAAGTGAGACGATAAGTAGAATTTAAACTTTATTTTATACAAATTCGTTTAGCAATTCATAAACCATATACATGATTTCTATAGAACAAAATCATGCTTATGAAACACCATTTCACCTTTACAATGTATTTTTTTTTTAAAAGAAAGTCTATGATTGATAATTTTGAAAATAAATTGAACCCATTCGCTTAAAACAATGAAGGATTATTCAGAAGAATTTAATTTTCCATATTTTCTTCAAATTTATTCGTTTTCCTCTTTATATATACATCATCTTATTTTTCCTTCTACTTTGTTTTATTTTTGTCACCCCTCCCATGGCATCTTTATGTTCACGAAGTGAGCTGCAGGGGAACAGTTTAAAAGCGGTTCTGAGTCCAATAAAAAACCCATCTATGAACAGATAAAAGATAAGGCACGTACGAGATGAAGGGATAAGAAAGTGAAAAACAGAGAAAAGCCATGGAAGGAAAGTTATCACGCGCAGCAAAGAAGGTTGTACCTTCGTCCATTCAAGGACTCTCCAATCTTGCTCAACGATTCAAGGGTAGATGTAGTCACATTTATTTTATTTGATTAGATATGTGTCACTTTATGCACAAACGAGTTTGAAATGTTTACTAAATTTGCTAGGTAAGAAGCCGTTGATAATAGAAAAATCATTCATTTATTCACGACACATGAAATTTAGTAATGAGATAAAAAGTTTAAATGTTCATTTGTATGGTTACTTGTGTATATTATCTTATACAGCAATGATTTATGTGGTTTTAAAAAACCTAATTACTTATTAATATAAGTAAAACAAAATGATTTATTTTAATCATGATAGATAAAAGTTAGATTAATGTCATCACGGTTCTAAAGAAAATATAGTTCAAGGTTAAAATTAATTGATTAGTCACAAACCATTTATTTGGTTAGTTATGTATCACTTTATGCACAAACATGAAAAAATTCAAATATATACTAGAAGGTTAAATATGTTTTTAATTTTTAAATTTAGATACTAAATTTAAATTCATCCATTCTACAAATTTTGGTACAATTTAATTTTAAACTTAAAAAATAATAAATATAATTATTTTAATCCAATATATAAACTTTTTTTTAGGTGTTAAATCATATTCTAAGTTGAAATTTAGAGTAAAATATGTCAAATAATGTAAACAATCTAAATGCTAGCTTGAAATATTGTTTTACATGAAAAAAAAAATCACTTCAATAAAAAAACTAAATTCATTCGTTTTCTTAAATTTGAGACCAAATATATTAAACTTTAGGAAAGAAAATGAATTCTAGATTTGCATACAAGAATCTAGAAACATATTTAACATTTTACTAAAATTGATCCACTCTTGAAAAAAAGAAAAACAATTAATTTATTAATGCACATAAAATTTACTAATAATGTGAAAAAATTGAGTGTACATTTATATTATAAAGAAATATTGAGGCTAGATACGTGATTTAACAATGTTAATTTGTATGGTTAGTTATGTGTGTTATTTTATACAGGAACGATTTATGTAATGAATTCAGAAGTTTGTTTTCCTTTGGCGACATTTATATGCTTCATCGTATACCTAAGGATAGTAGTGATCTAGTGAGAAGCATTATGGTTCACCCATTATACCTAATCAACGTATGAATTCAGTTCATGCACAACTTTGCTTTGGGCATCAATAGGTAGTGTCTCCCCAAGCAATGTAAAGATTGTGTGCAGTGGAACCTATAGAGAAATTGTATCAACCTCCCCACCATCTTTTCAATATTTGAGCCTCAGCTTCTGCTTTATATCTCCCTCAATCTGAGCTATCACCATCACGCTGAAATGCTTCAGAAACCAATCCTCAAGGGCCTCTTTCCACTATAATACTAGCTCAAGTTTCTCATGTGGAGTTGAAGTATAACATCAATTCTTTCTTCTCTAACTCGTATTCAAGTGATGGAGAACGAATGAGGTTATGAAAATGTTTTATTCTAAACAAAATGGCTTATTGCTCAAGCACTATCCTTTAAGGATGTACCTTGTTCAATTAGAATTAAATATGTTTTTGAATTAATTCTTCTTTAAAACTTTTTGGACTAATTTAATTTAACATTTTTATAACAATGTGATTTTAGTTTTTCTCACCAAATTTTGTTAGATTTATTTGAGACTTCAAACGTAACGTGTTTTTTTAAGTAAAATTGAAGAAAAAAACATGTCAAACAATATAAACAATTCAAATACTATCCTGAAATGTGTTTAAAATGTTAAATAAACTTTATAAAATTTGGTTAAAAGTAGTGCTGTCAAAATGGGTTTAACCCCATAGGCTAATCCGACTTACCATAGGTTCAAGCCTGGTTAAGTTTGAAAAAAAATGTAATTTTTTTATATGGACTAATTTTCAACCCGGCTTATCTTGGTTAAACCCGTGGTGAGCCGAGTTGGCTCACCAACCCACCTATTTTAATTTAATTATTTATTATTTTGTGTTTCAATATTATTAATTAACATTTTTTTTATTGATTGTAAATGAGAATAAAGAATTCAAGAGAGCAAAATATAATGGATTTATCCATTCAAGAATTTAATCTTATAAATGGATAAGTGATACAAAAATGTCAATATTAGAAACATATCTGTTCCCTTTTTGTGCTTGTTTTTGGATTACATTTGGCTTGTATGGTACTTTTTTTATTTTGAATTGTCTTTGGAGTTTAACATCATTTTATAGTGAAATTTATTTAGATTTGAATTACAAAATTTATAATTTTGTTTTGGATTTGAAAAAAAGAACTTGTAATTAAGTGAGTAAGCTAATTCATTTAACCCACCAACCGTGGTGGGCCAGGTCGTGTTCAAATTTTTTTTCGGCTTGCTAATAAAAGAGTTAGGTTTGGTTGGCTCACTAAATGATCAACATATGGTGGGTCGGGTTGGATCGGGCTGAGTTACCTGTTTTGACAACATTAGTTAAAAGGACTAATTAGGGTGTTGCTCCCTCCACCACCCCAAGTGCTCTACACCTCCTCACTATTTTCTTTTATTCCAAAAGTACCTCACACTTCCCCACTATCCTCAACAATCTCTCTCTTTCTCTCTCCGCATTGATGGAGCATTCATATGGCAACTCCACAGATCCACAAGCTGAAGATGAATTTTTGCATGATTGATCAATCTTCATGTCTACTTAGGTCATTACAAAGAGCACTTGATAGAAGACTTTACCTTCTCGTTGACAATAATGCACATGGGGCTCCTAGTGGAAAGCTTGTGTGGCATTTTCCTAAGAAAGTTTGTGAATATGAGGACACCATGCACGAGGTGAACGTTGGTATATGGCTTTCCTTTTCTTTTTCTATAAATTTTCCGTATTTTTTTTAATTTTGTAGTGTGCAGAACCTACATTAGAGTCAATCATAGGTGAAAACTGTTGAGAACATGTTTGATTGTGGTTTTGTGAAATTGCCATGTGAATTCTTCATCAGTGGGGAGAGAGAAAAAGAGAGATTATTGAGGATAGTGGGGAGGTGTAGGGTATTTTTGGAATAAAAGAAAATGGTGGAGAGGTGTGGAGCATTTAGGGTGGTGGAGGGTGTAACACCCCAATTTTTTTTTTTTGAGATATTACAGTTACGAGTAAAATAGAATTCTCAATAAAGTAATTTATTTAAAATAATCCGTAAATTTCCTAACTCTCTCTCAATTTGATCGTCGTGTAGTAATGCAACTGAATTATCTGCACAATCATCTGCTCCCATAATAAATGATCATCGCAGGTGGAAACCACAACCACAAACATAAAGGTGAGTTAACTGAGAATCAATCATAAACGAATAAAATAACACACACACACACACGCTAAACATTCATCACAATAATAAAACAACAACAACAACACATATACAAATATCGACATGGTCATTCATCACCGTCGCAAATGAGTCGTCTATCCCCCAGTACTCTACCATACTTCCTATTCTTCAAACCAACAAGTTTGCATCATCTGCCCATTTGTCACCGAACTTATCCTCTTCTCGCATCCACGACCAAAGAGAATCTCTTTCCCACATCCATGGCCGAAAGAGTCATCAACTCAAACTCATCCTCTTCCCGCATCCACGGCCGAAGAGAATCTCTTTTCCGCATCCACGGTCGAAAGAGTCATCAACTCAAAATCATCCTCTTCGCGTATCCACGGCCGAAGAGAATATCTTTCCCGCATTCACGACCAAAAGAGGCATCAACGCTTAATCGCTCCCCTTTCCACACCAAAATCTTATTAAGCAACACTCACAAGGTTTAAACATAATTTTATAACGTTTCCAATAACCTGTATCAACCCAATCTCTTAACGAAAACCAAAGGTTTATAACTCAATTATTAATATAAAACGTTAACACACGTTTCCAATAACCTGTATCAACCCAATCTACTTTCATTAATCAGACCAACACCAAAATCACTTTGGTCTACAAGGATATAAAAAAAAACCGTACCTGGTCTACCAGCCCATCAGCATTCCTCAATAATCAGCCTACGGTCACCAACACAGAGCACATATCCTAATGAATTGATAAATTAACCATCATCGTTTCATCAAATAACATTCACCTACTATATTATTATTTATTAACATGCTTCCCCAATTCTCCAGAAAAGCTACCTTTAACATGATAAAATCACGCACATCACTATTTTAAACACATTCTCTTCTATGAACCCATCAATCTTTCACTGGCTGTGAGTTTCCTAATCAAGGCACACTCTCCCCTCATAGCCAAAGCCATATCTATAATTTATTTCCATCTCCCATAACTACGCTTTGTTTTTAACGTATATACCTAAGCATTTAATGGTCGCATGATATATATATATATATATACACACACATTTTCTCATAAGAACCAAAACAACAGTGTGATTGCACAAAGACAACAGTCATATAGAAAACAAAATCCAGGTTAGCATTCATACAATGTGTTATGATCACCAACATCCCAAGAAACCAAAACAATAGAATACAAACTCATATTAGAAAGAAACTCAGGTTAACTCCCCTACCTAAAAGGATCCAAGCTTTCCTCTTGGTCTTACGTTGTAGCCCCAAACTCTCCCTCTCAAGTTTTCCCTTCCACTCTAATGGCTTCTCGCGGTGCATAGCTTCTGCACTCTTCTATCTTCTTTGCAACTCTCTTTCTGATATATCTCCCTAAGTGCACTCCTTTACACTAAAATACAAAAGTATTTGAACTTCAAAATAACCAACATCCCCTTTCTTTTTGGTCCACTTTCTTTTATTTTTCTCTTTAAAATTCATCCCAGAAACCTAATATCTTGTTTTATTGTCATAGTTGTTATTTACCCAAAGCACGTGTAAAAGATTGGGCCTATCCAAGCGGTGCGGCCCAAAACGAACTTCATCCCCAAAACCAAAAAGCGAAACTTAAGCTTTCGCGAGAAGCTTCATAATGTCAGATATTTGCTAGACGACTTGGCATCTTGTCGTGAGAGAAAGCAGAGAAAGCTCTCGGTGCTTCCATGGAGAAACTGGACCGGAGCAAGAGAAGGTGGACGCCGGACAAAATGCGCCGAAGAAGACCGAAAAGAAGAAGAAAGAAAGAGAATATCTGAGGTAAGAACCGAAAGCTTAAATCTTGTCTTTAGAGAATGAATATCGTTTCATTACTATGAAATGTTCTGTGTTCTTACAAAAGAAAGAGGAAAACTCTATTTATAGAGTTTTTGTAAGGAAATATACTAACAGAAAACGTATCTAAACTGTTCTAACTAAAATAGCAAGGATCATTGTACTTAGACAGTAATCCCTTGAAATCATTAACTCCCAATAGCCTCCCCTCAAGCCGGATGATGTACAGTTACCAATCCGAGCTTGGGAACAATAGATCTGAACCGAACACGATGAGGAAACTTGGTGAAAATGTCAGCAAGTTGCTCATCTGAACGAACGGGTAGAAGATGTAGTAGGTTGGCTTGTATTTTCTCACGAACAACATGACAATCGAGCTCTATATGCTTGGTTCGTTTGTGAAAGCTCTGGTTATGAGCTATGTGTCTGGCTGACTTGTTATCACAATATAGAGCTGGAGTTCCAGCTTCCTAAACCTGTAGATCACTTAACAGATAGTGTATCCACTGTATCTCACAGGTAGTGGCTGCTAAGGCACGGTATTCTGCCTCAGTAGACGACCTGGATATAGTGTTTTGCTTCTTTGATTTCCAAGAGATAAGGGATGACCCAAGAAAGACACAAAAGCCTGTAGTAGATCTCCTGGTGTTTGGACAAGTTGCTCAGTCTGAATCGCTGAAGGCTTTTAGATTGCAGAGTCTGCTGAGAAGAATAATCCTTCTGATGGTTTAGATTTGATGTACCTAAGAACATGTTGAATAGCCCGAAAATGATACTCAGTTGGGGATTGCATGAACTGACTTAACAAATTAATGGAAAAACACAAATCAGGTCTAGTGTTTGTGAGATAAAGTAACTTCCCTATCAACCTTCGATAGGAGGTTGGGTCCGTTAGATAGCTGTCAGCTTTGTATAGAGAGCTTGTTATCACTTAGAAAAGGTGTTGAACAGGGTTTGCAGCCAAGCATTCCTGTCTCCTCGAGAATATCCAAAGCATACTTTCTTTGGGATAGATGAATCCCCTTCTTGGATCTAGCTACCTCCAATCCTAGGAAATATTTAAGTTCTTTTAGGTCTTTAACTTGAAATATATTGTGTAAAAGACTCTTTATCTGCTTGATTTCAGTCATTGAGTCCCCTGCCAATATAATATCGTCAACATAAACAAGTAGGGTTGTAAAACTAGTAGATGTTCCTTTTATAAAGAGAGAATGATCACTCTTTGATTGTACATAGTTAACAGAGGTCAAAAAAGTAGACAGTTTCTCAAACCACTGCCTACTAGCTTGCTTTAGGCCATACAAGGACTTAGTAAGTCTGCAGACTTGTCCTTCTTTAGGGACATTAAGACCGGGAGGTGGTTCCATGTAAACTTCCTCATTGAGATCTTCATGTAGAAAGGCATTGTTGACATCCAATTGGTGCAGAATCCAGTTTTTAGATGCAGCCACAACAATGAGCAACCTAACCGTAGTTAACTTGGCAATAGGAGAGAAAGTGTCCAAATAATCTATCCCTTCCTTTTGAGTATAACCCTTAGCAACTAAACGGGCCTTGTACCTCTCTATAGTGCTATCTGCCCTGTATTTGATCTTATACACCCATCTGCATCCAATAACAGTCTTTCCTTGAGGAAGTTTGGTTAGAAATCACGTGTTGTTGTCTTGTAAAGCTTTGATCTCCTTCTGCATTGCCTCAGCCCATTCACTCATATCTTTAGCTTCATTGTAAGAGCGGGGTTCATTGTTAGTAGGGATGGCCATGGTGTATCTTAAATGTTTTGCTGTCAAGGAATCACAGGACAATAAATCAGAAATAGGATAAGGAGTTTTGAGATTATTCTTGATAGTTAAGGATTGATTCACCTGATGAATGTAATCATTTAGGTATCTAGGAGGCCTTCTGGTCCTATCAGTCCTTCTGTACTCTTGATTTTCTTCATCATTATCAGTCTCATCTTCAGTGCCACTTTCTTCACTGCTGTCACGTTGTATTTCTTCTTCTACAACCCTTTCATGTTCATCTGAAACAGATTTGTCCAGATGATCATTGAGGAAAGTAATTCTGTCATTTTCTTTGTTATTTCCTCAGTGTTGCTTTCCTGATTCTTCCATGGAAAAATGTCTTCATAAAAGACAACATTTCTACTTATGAATAACTCTCTAGTGTTGATGTCAAGGATAATGTAACCCTTTACTCCACTTTTGTATCCTAGAAAGATTCCTTTCCTAGCTCTTGAGTCAAGTTTGTTTCTGCCAACCTCAAGAGTGGAAGCAAAACAAAGACATCTGAAAGCCTTCAGGTTTAAATAAGTGGGAGGAACATTGTAAATCAGATCATGAGGTGTCCTGTTATTAAGAATAGGGGTAGGCAGTCTGTTTATGAGATAAACAACATGGCTAACTGCATAAGACCAATAAGCATTGGGTATGTTTGACTGAAACATGAGGCTGCGGGTGACACTAAGGATGTGTTGGTGTTTTCTTTCGACAACTGAGTTCTGCTGAGGGGTCTCTACACAGCTAGTTTGATGATTGATACCGTATAAATCATACAAATTAACACAATTGAACTCTGGTCCATTATCATACCTAACATTCTTAATCATCTTACTAAATTGATTCTTAATTTTAACAATAAAGTTCTGCAATAAGCCCCTAGTTTGACCTTTATTGTTCATTAGAAATATCCAGGTGTGTCTGCTATAATCATCAACAATGGTTAGGAAATACTTATGACCATGAACAGAAGAAACAGACAAAGGACCCCATATATCACAGTGAATAAGTTCAAAACATTCAGTAGATAAGGAGTTACTAGTAGGGAAAGGAAGTTTATGTTGCTTAGCATAGTGGCAAACATCACAAACAGTATTATTATTCATCTGTACATAGGGAAAATGTTCACAAATCTATTTCACATTCTTATGTCTTGGATGACCTAATCTATAGTGCCATAGATTTACATCAGTAGTTTTAAAAGAAAAAACAGATCTTGTGAAAGAATTCTGATCAGGATTTTGGAAAGCTTGTAAGTAATAGAGACCCTTGTAAGGATTAGCACACCCAATCATCTTCAATGTAGAATTATCCCTTATTTGACACACCTCAGAAGAAAAAATTAGAGTGCAATTCAAGTCTTTTATAAGACTTTGAACAGAGATTAGATTAAAGGAAAATTATGGAATATAAAGGACATTAAAAATCATGAAATCTTTGGAAAATTGTACTGTTCCAGCATGTTCTGCAATAGTAATAGAGTTATTTGGTAACTTAACAGTGATAGGTTTGATTTTATAGAATGTAATAAAATTTCTTTTCTCATGGGTCACATGGTCTGTGGCCCTAATGTCAATAATCCAGGAAAAAGTACCTGGGTTGTGCTCTCTGTCATTCCTCTGCATCTGGTTGATCTTATGCACAGGTTCATCATCTTTTTCTATCATTTTAAGAAGTTTCTCAATCTGTTCTTATGTGAGTTTGTTCAAAGTATTGTTGTTGTTTCCCTGACTTGTAATTTCAGATCCAGAACTGTTCTGGCAAACATTAGCAAAGTTCCAGCCACCCTTTTTCTCTTGATTATTATCATTCTTTTTGTACCAAGGTGGAAAACCGTGCTTGGAATAGCACTCATCCACTGTGTGGTTCATCTTATTGCAATAGGAGCATTGTTTGCCATAGTTAGGATTCCTCCCTTTGCCCCTTCCTTGGCCATACTGTCCAGCTCCACGACCTTGACTCTTCCAGGTTTGTTCTGTCTTCCAATTCCCATTTCTATCAGCAACATTGGCTAACACCTTGGTAATTTCAGCAGAGTGACTATGGCTGGTAGTATCAGACCTTTCCTGCCGTTCTTGTTGCATAATGAGGGAGAAAACACGATTGATGTTGGGCAAAGGTTCCATCAACAGAATCTGGGTTCTGACAGTGTTATAAGTGTCATTCAATCCCTTCAAAAAACATATGACGTGCTCCATTTCTCTATATTTCAGAGATATTTTAGAATGTTGGCATGTGCAAGGAATCTTGCATGTGCAGTTGGGTATGGGTCTCAAAGATTCCAATTCTTCCCAGAGTATTTTCAAATCTGTAAAATATTGATTAACACTACTTTCCCCTTGTTTGATTGAATGAATGTCTTGAAGAAGATCTGAAATCTTAAAATAGTCACCTTTAGAGAATCTCTCCTTTAATTCATCCCATAATTCTTTTGCTTCTTCAACATATATCACACTCTCTGCAATTTGGGGGGAAAGTGTCTTAATAATCCATGAGAGTACCATCATTTTGCATCTCTCCCACGTATCAAAGGAATCTTCACTTTTCTTGGGTTTCTTGATAGACCCATCTATGAACTTAATCTTGTTTTTGGAGAGAAGAGCTCTTCTCATGCATCTACTCCAAGAAGAGTAATTAATCTCACTTAGGACTTGAGAGATGAGAGTCAAACCAGGATTTTCTCCAGGGTGTAAGTAGAAAGGGTTGGTTGGGTTTACAGATTGATCTGTGTCGCTCATGGTGGTAAAAAAAAGAACAATCCAAGAACTTAAGCAAGAATCGTCAAGAAACTAATTCTGGGCAGCGGAAATAAAATGGGTACAATTTCTGCTCTTGATACCATAAAAGATTGGGCCTGTCCAAGTGGTGCGGCCCAAAACGAACTTCAGCCCCAAAACCAAAAAGCGAAACTTAAGCTTTCGCGAGAAGCTTCATAATGTCAGATATTTGCTGGACGACTTGACATCTTGTCGTGAGAGAAAGCAGAGAAAGCTCTTGGTGCTTCCATGGAGAAACTGGACCGGAGCAAGAGAAGGTGGACGCCAGACAAAATGCGCCGAAGAAGACCGAAGAGAAGAAGAAAGAAAAAGAAGATCTGAGGTAAGAACCGAAAGCTTAAATCTTGTCTTTAGAGAATGAATATCGTTTCATTACTATGAAATGATCTGTGTTCTTACAAAAGAAAGAGGAAAAATCTATTTATAGAGTTTTTGTAAGGAAATATACTAACAGAAAACGTATCTAAACTGTTCTAACTAAAATAGCAAGGATCACTGTACTTAGACAGTAATCCCTTGAAATCATTAACTCCCAATAACCCCTGTTATCATATAAAAACTTCATCTGACCATAAAATATTCCCTCAATGCCCCACCAAACTTTTGTATGAAGAAAAGAATAAAATAATACAAAGTGACCTAGTCTACACCTACCTTTTTAATATATTAATTAACGTAGGCCCCACCTAAAGTATGAATAAAAGAATTAAAGGAAAGGGTAGTAGTTTTTCTTTTAGTTTCTAAAATATGAAAGAAAGCCTCCTACCTTTTTAATATATTAATTAACGTGGGCCCCACCTAAAGTATGAATAAAAGAATGGTTTAATACCTATTTTGATCCCTCTTTTCGTAGGGTTTGTTTAAAGTCGTCCTTCCTTTTCTAAAAAGTTCACAATCATCCTATATTTTGTAAAAACAATTCAAATTGATCGTTTTTGCTAACAGCGTTAAAAAACTAACGACAAAGTTGCTCTCGTGGCCAAAATAAAATGAGTTGTCCGATTAATCTAATTAGTTGGCAAACTCAACCAACAAGACACTGTCACGTGGCAATCCTCTTTCCACTCAAACCCTAATCCTTTTTCCCCTTTCTCTATTCAACGTTGGGACCCCAACACCGTTGCCGCCACGTGTGCCTCCCTCTCTCCACTACTGTGTCGCGCTTCGTCTCCCCGTCCTTCTGCACGATCACCACGCACTCGCTCACGTCTGATGGCTACTAGTTTCCATGATGTAGACATCAAAATCTGTTATAGCAATTTGGGGACCCCTTTAGTTTCACACGCACATTGGGGTTGTTTGTGACCGACAAAATCTGATTTGAGGATTTAGAATTTATGACAGAGCAAATGGGTGTGTCAATTCATGAAAGAAATATCCCTGTAAGTTGGTCATGTTAACAAAATTTCAACACCATTCCATGATGTTCCCCTCAGACACAGTGACCCATCATCTCCTTTTTCTGCATTTCTTTCTCTCATGCATCTCTGTTGCATGGGCTTCAATTCAAGCACCTTTACAAAATTTTTAATTTTTTTTAGGTTTAATAAGTAATTTGTAATTATAAATTTTCTTTTTAAGAAATTTATGAAAAGAAAGTGATGGCATTTGTGTAAGGACTAATGCACCTAATAAAGAAAACCACAAAAAATTGTTACACATCTAACAAAGTTGGTACTGTAGTGTTTTGAAATGTCAGGTATATTTAGATAATGGTGATGAAGAATGAAGACCTAGATAGCTGACTTTGGGTGGGGAAGACCCATTTTCATGGGACCTGGTGGGATTGCCTACGAGAGGCTTTCTTTCATTATTTCCAGCTCTACAAATGATGGTTGCATGTCAACGAGAGCCTTCGCCAAAATGGGTTGAGAGAGAGGAGTGAACTGGGAAAGAGAGGAATGTGGAGTTTGAGAAAGTGGAGAGAAATAGTTTTTCCAGCAGAGAGAAGTTTTCAGAGGAGGAGGGTGTGAAAACGCAGAGAGTAGAATCGGAGAATGCCACGTAATAATAAATTGTCCAACTCATTCAGGTTTTGCCACGAAGGCACCTCTGCCGTTAGGTTTTTAATGTTGTTAGCAAAAAGGATCAACTTGAATTATTTTTACAAAATATAGGATGATTGTGAACTTTTTAAAAAAGGAATGACGACTTTGAACAAATCTTACGAAAAGAGAAACCAAAATAGATATTAAACCTAAAAGAATTAAAGGAAAGGTAGTAGTTTTTCTTTTAGCTTCTAAAATATGAAGGAAAGCCTCTTATCTTTTTAATATATTAATTAACATGAGCCCACCTATGAATAAAAGAATTAAAGGGTAGTAGTTTTTCTTTTAGTTTCTAATATATGAAAGAAAGCCTCCTACCTTTTTAATATATTAATTAACGTGGCCCACCTAAAGTATGAATAAAAGAATTAAAGAAAAGGTATTAGTTTTTCTTTTAGTTTCTAAAATATGAAAGAAAGCTTTGGCCACCGTGCTAAAAGCTTTTCTACTAAAAATAATGCACAGAAATATATATATATATATATATATATATATATATATATATATATATATATATATATATATATTCAAAACAATTAATATATCCATAAAATAAAATAATTAAATAATCAAAATTATAAATCAATGTATTTAATTACCAATAATCTAACATCCAATCAACATAAAAAAAACTAATTTATTTTATTATCAAATTCATTATTTTTCTTCAGATTTTACAGAATGAACAATATCTAAAGACTAAATTCACACATTTATAATGTTAAGAGACGAAATTAGATCAAAATTTTAAAAATTAATTCTAATTTTCACTCAAAATTAAGAGATTAAAAACATATTTAACACATTTATTTATGATGTATGATTAGGATAATTTCAAAAGAATTTTCACTTTCAAAAAAATATTGCTTAAGCAATAACATATAGCTAAAGGTGTCAAATGTAGCTTGAACAATAAAGGGTTAATGAACCTTCTCCTATTTTAGTTGATAAGGGTTTACCAAGTGATAATTATTTGCTCAAACAATCTGAGAGTGAGGGTCTGTGTTTATATTTAATTAATTTTGATTTGTATAAATGTTTGACAATGTAATATTTGAGATTCTAGAGCTTGCATTTTGAATGTTCATAATTGGGTGAGATTAGTCACATAATTAGATAATATATATTGAACTAGTTTGTAGCTTGTATTATTGAGTACAATTACTGAAAGATTATATCAATGTATGCCGATCTAGTATATAGTTGTTAAAATACGATTGTATTATAGTGCTAGATCTAAGTGGAGATCAAAATTATTTAAAATAAACTAAGTAGTAAATAAATTAGGTAATAAATTCTGGTAAAACATACTTAATATAAGTCTTATAAGATTTATAAGATGTCATTATTTTTTATTCATTAGAGTTGAAATTTATAGATAAATAATATTGTAAAATACATTAAGATAGATTTGGTTTGATAAGGATTGATTTATTTGAGAATGTGTATCTACATTTGGTAATTTACCATTTTATGTTTTGTTCGTGACTTTCTCTTAAGGTCATATTTAATAGGAGAATAAATAATGTTAATGGTCAATTGGATTTACTTTAAACATATTTGTCAAACGAATACACTACCAAAATTTGGCAATTGGATTTTTTTAATAGAAATTAATTATTAATAGAATTGATAAATATTTCCTAAGCTTAAAATCTCAATACACTCTTCGAATATATAATTTAATATATACAATTTGGAGAGCGAAATCAATTAGTTTTTTTAAATATTTTTCTCCTTTCTTTTACTGTAACTGAACAATAAATGATCTGTCAACCATCCTCAATTATATCTTAAAATATTTAATGCATTAAAAAAATAAAAATACATCAAATATTATTTTAAGAAATAAGCTGGTAAAAAAAATTCTCTTAATTTTCAGAAATATAAGCTCTCTTAAGAATATTATTAAAACTGTAACTTCGTTAATCAAGACCTGATGGCACTGGTGCATAAAACAAGTTACATTATTTTCTCATTTAGTCAACCGTTATGTTGAATAAGTTCAGGACAAAAGTGTGTCTTCACAAACCTAAACTAAATTTTAATATTTTGAAATCTCTTGTTATGATATTTCTATGATCCAAGTACACTCTGTATATCTTTCAACTTTGGAACAATGAGACATACAAGTTTAGCAAACTTGGCAGTTGTTTTGCTCAAATCTTAATTCGACCATCCTCAATCATAGTTGTTTGTTCCTGCCGTTACATTATTCTTTCTCCAATTTAATGTAGCACAAGATGCCCTTTAGCATCCAAAAGCTTACCCAGTTTTTCTGCCGCCAGAGTTAAAGTCGCATCGCTTTTGCAGAATGCAAACCTGATGTATCTCTTCTGATAGGAATAGGGTAAGTTAGAAACTTCATCTGATGATAAGTTTGTATGAAAAAATCCTCGTCCTGGAACGGCCACTACCCCAGCTTCTAGTATTAGTTTCTTAACAAATTCTACCTGTACACAACAACAAGACATTTATGTTAGGAAAAAATAGAACAATGAACTTGTTTATTGCAGGAAAATCACAACTTAAATGGAGTAAAGAGTGCACATACATCTGAAAGTGGGCAATTGTCAGGAAGCTTAGCAAATAAAAAGAAGGAGCCCTGAGGTATAAACTCAATCTTCAAACCTACTCCCGCTAGAAAATTTACGATATAGTCTCTTTTTGATTGATAATCCTGCACAGATTAAAAATAACACCAGAAAAAATACAATTAAGAAATATAGCATTTTGTTATGAGGAGAGTGAATAACGCAATCAAATGTACTTTGATCTCTTACACTACGGAGTGATTCAAAGTACTCAGGAGGACTTCTCAAAGCACTCAACGCAGCTTCCTGAAAAGGTGCTGGGGCACAATCTGTAAGTCTAACGTGAATATTTTTTATAGCAGACGCAAGAAAAGTTGGTGCAATTGCCCATCCAATCCTCCAACCTGATACACATCAACAGTACGTTATTTCTTTATAGAAATAATGATAAAGCTAAATACTTCCAGCGTAGTTTGGTTCATGCGGCGTTGAGCTTTTACCTGTGACACTAAATGATTTGGACAAAGAAGATGTTAATATAGTCCGCTCTTGCATTCCAGGAAATGACACAAGGGATATATGTTTTAGATTGTCATACGTTATGTGTTCATATACCTACATAAAGAATCCAACAGATACATTATTCAACTACAGGACAAATGCTCTACTCTTGCATATTTTAAATTCTCATGCATAAAACCTGCAGAGAAGTACCATGATCCGAGTTAAAAGCAGATAAGTGATTATTTTTCCAAGACAAATCAATTAATATAGAAAAAGAAGTATACTATGATGAGATAGTTTAGCCTGCCTAATTCATTTCATAGATATCATGGTTAAATCCATAATTGAATTTCCATGCGTACAAAGGGGTACATACTTCATCTGTTATAGCCAGGCAATTCCTGCTGCAGCATTCTCCAGCTATAATCTCAAGTTCCCCTTTTGTGAAAACTTTGCCAGTAGGATTGTGAGGGCTGTTTAAGTTTTCTGTCAGCATTTTGTACTTCATATCATAAAACAGAACTTTTTTTACGAACATTTTCATGCTTAACAAAAAAAAAAAAAAAAAAAAAAAAAAAAAACTTCTAGTGTGTTATTATCACAGTCACTGCAAGCATCGAAAACAATGAAAGGAAAACAAGCAACTCCTCAATGCTTTAACCCTTTCTAATAAGCCTTAAAAAGAGAAATTTAGAACTACAGAAAAAAAGGAATAACAAGCAAAACCAAGCAAACTTTTCAAGGGTTGCCATTGCCTCCGCAAAATTCGGCGTATCAAAAGCGTAAACTTGGCAATCCTTGACATCAAAATACACAAAATGAATCATTTGTAACATGCAAAATTTAAAATGATTACAAGCTTCAACCATAAATTGATCGAAACAGCATTTCTATCTTTACTTTAAAAAATTACTCACTTGGAATTCTATTAGTTGAATTAAGAATACCAAGGGAAGTAATCTGAGTAATGAGGCTTCCCAAGATAGGGATTAAGTGTATCTAAAGTGGAGGCAATTACGAATTTGTGAAATTTGTAACCTGTTCAGTACTACGACTTTAGTTCTCTCACTGAATGATCCGAGTAATTTGCTTGAATCCAGTGTCCATTGAGGTGGATCAAGTGGCACGTGAATCTGTCCAAAAGTTTACAAAAACAAGGGACCATTACACAAATAAAGGACAAAAAATAAATTAAAAAATGTAGTATCAATAACACATCCGAAGATAATATACATGCTGAACTTGCAACGAGAAAGGGTCAGTTGTGTTGGTCTAAACTAGATTGTGCTTGTTATTTAGAAGGTGATGCTCTGCATAAAACATTGTTTCTTCATCATTGAAGAAAAGAGAATTCCCTAATTTTACACTGCATCAATTGTATCCTTTTCCTTGTTTAAATCTCTGCGGGATCATTGAATCACTTGAACATGCATTGTACGCAGAAAAATGGACACAACACCAACAGAAAGCAAGCTATTCTACTATAATCATTGTTCATAAATCATAACAATTATATGATACAACCTTAAATAAGGTAGAAGATAGCAAACTTACAGGTACTCCCCCGGCCATGGCTACACATCCTTCATATGATTCATAGGAAGGGTCGAATAGTATGACCTCGTCACCCGGGTCAATTGCTGTTTGAAACACAACATTCAACATACCATGTTAATGATAACCAACTCATAACCTATAAGTTTCTGAACTTAACTGACAATACTACAGGAACGACAAAACAGAACACACTTGCAAAGATTGCAGCCGCAAAGGCCTCGCTTTGACCGCAGCAAATAGCTACGTCCGTAAGAGGGTCGATGTCTAAACCGTGTCTCTCCTTCATCATCTTGGCCAAGTAGTCGCATACACCTTGGACGTTCCTAGTTTAGTTTCATCAATTGTTGCAAAAATGAAGACATGCACAAGTTACGCAAGGAAGCTATGTTATGGTAGTAATTGTTTGATGCTGTGTGAAGTGTAAAGTGAAGAAACCTGTACTGGTTGAAGTCGGAGTTGATGGCAGAAATGGCGGCGTTTTTTATGTGGGGAGGGGCGGAGAAGTCGGGGAAGCCCTCGGCGAGGTTGATGGCGTTGCATCGCTGAGCAAGATGGGAGAGTCCTTGAATGGACGAAGGTACAATCTTCTTTGCTGCGCGTGATAACTTTCCTTCCATTGCTTTTCTCTGTTTTTCACTTTCTTATCACTTCATCTCGTTACTTATCTTTTATCTGTTCATAGATGGGTTCTTTTATTGGACTCTGAACCGCTTTTAAACTGTTCCCCAACAGCTCACTTCGTGAGCATAAAGATGCCATGGGAGGGGTGATAAAAATAAAAGGGTCAAATACTTTGGAATTAGTAACTTTTTTAAAACTTAATTTAGTTATTCACGAATTTAATTCTTTTAATCAAATTTTATTGATTTTATTTGATGTTTTAAATATATTTATCAATTAATATTAAAATAAATATATGTTAAATAGAGTAAAAAAAATCTACTATTATGAAACAATATAAACATTAAACCAAAATATTTATTAAACTTGAAAAGTTAATGAAAGATAAATTTTAAAAGTATTTTTAGAAAGTTACAAAAGGAAAACAGATAATCAAATTTAAAAATATTTTAAACGCTTCTTTACTTTCATTTTCTAAATTATAATGAAATCTTTTTTTATATATATTAATAAAAATTATAATACACTAATACAATGAAATCATACAAAGAACAAATATTAAAATAATTATAAATAAAATTTAATATAAATATTTCATTTTTTGAACTTCGATGTATGTTAGATGATAATAAATAATATTTATGACAATAACATTAAATTCTTATGTTATGGTAAATAATTTTTTTATACAATTGTAAATAGATTACATTTATGATAATGAGTTAAGAAATAAAAATAATATATAAAAAAACATCAAAAATAATATTCTATATGTTGAAAATAAATGACAAATAAAAATATTAAAAAGAAGTCATGTATCTTAGAAATAATTTGATACACCAATAAATAAAATTGTGCAAAAAGAAAAGAAATGTATAATTATATTAATGTTCAGAGATAATTAAAATTGTTTTATCAAAAAAAATTTAAGACTTAATCCCTTCTTTGGTCCTCATATTTGTGTGAAAATCTCAGTTCGGTTCACAAGTTTTGAACTGTCTTAATTGAGTCATAATTTTTTTGTAAAAATACATACATTTTACTCAACCGTTAACTCCTACCAGACAGCGTTAAGTTTAGCTGAATTTGTATTTTATGTTTTGATAGGTGGCATTGTGCATTTTTCTTTATTAATGGATGAGATTAAATTTACCTTTTTTATATTTTCTTTCCTCCCTCACTTCCCTTTTTATCCCTAGTCTCTCCTCCTAATTTCTTTTCTCTACCATTTATATTGAGTAAGCAAACCCCAATCAGTTTCGTTCCTCATATCTCTGTGCATTACTCGCAGATCATCCAACCTTGGAGAAGAGGGTTTTTGGTTTGTGGCTTAGTAGTGCGGAATCCTGGCCGGTGACTCGCGGTGTGACGTTGAGAGAAGAGTTGTGATCTTGGTTGTTTGGGAAGATGACGATGCGAAGAGGGCGTAGCCAGCGGAGGCACAACAACGACACGACGGAGGTTTCTTCTCTCCATTTTGATTCGCGACGCAAGGAGGGAGCTTCCTTCCCTTTCTCCTTTTTCGGTTCGTCTTGCATAGGGAGATTGTTTCTGCGTTTTGCGGCGAGAGTCTCTATTTGATGGTGACTGGCGACAACAGCATCGACCCGTTGTGAGGGGTACCGGCAACGACAACGAAGTGAATCGTGATCCCATTCTTGCAATTTAGGGTTCCTGACCTTGTTTCTGATTTGGGAATGTGGGTTGTTGTCTCTTCCTTGCAGGTTTTGGTCTCGTTTTGTTTTGAACCAGGGTTTGAAATGGGGATTTCGAATTGGGATTGAATTTAAGGTTCTTAAATTGGGAATTTTGAGGTTAGGGCTTTCAAATTTTGGGTTTTTTTCCTGATTTCTCTCTTAGGTTGACATTTTATTTCTTCTACGCTGATTCAAGGCTTGAATTGGATCTTCTGATCTTTTTTTTGTTTTGTGATTTGAGAAGGTGAGATCTTCGGCAGATTCACCCTGGTGCAGGAGTTGGTCAGATAGAAAGTGAAAAGAGAGACTAGGGATAAAAATGGGAGTGAGGGAGGAAAGAAAATATAAAAAAGGTAAATTTAATCTCATCTATTAATAAAAAAATGCAAATGCCACACTATCAAAACATAAAATACAACTCAGCTAACTTAACGTCGTCTGGAAGGGATAAAATGTGTGCATTTTTACAAAAATTATGACCCAATTAAGACAGTTCAAAACTTGATGACCAAACTGAGATTTGCATACAAATATAAGGACGAAGAGAAGGATTAAGCCAAATTTTAAATAAACGAATAAGTGAATAAGAAGATAAATTTTTTATATTATGTAATAAAGAAAGAACTTATGATATTGAACTCTTAAATTCAAAATTAAACATTCTCATAAAAAGTAAACAATAAATAAAAAATATTAAAAGAAATAAAAATATTGAAATATAAAAATATTTAATTTACATACATTATTTAAATAAAATTATACAAAATTCTGAAAAGAAAAAACAAATATTTAAAAAATGTGAATTAATAAATATTGGAGTAGATATAAAATAAAAATAAAATAAATATATACATGTCTATCTATACTCTATACCTAAATTTAAAACGGGGTTAAAATGTACGACAATTAAAAAGCACGTGAAAGAAGTTATTGGTCATTCATTACCCACTTTTGTGTCATACAATAGGACCACCAAATTTTTATAATAGGACAGCCGATACTTTGACAAGGAAAACGACAAAAACATTAATATGATACGGATAAATAATAATATTTTAGTTATAATTATATTATTTTTTAATTTAAAATCAAATTGTATTATTATATTATTAAACATCCTGTCAAATGAATGATGTTTAAAGGCGTCTCAAACTAAGCTTTTTCCTTTAAAATAATATAATGACCAAGTGCAATGGTGTCAAATGGGAGTAAATCAAAAGCCATTGTCAATATAGCATCTTCCAAAAGATAAGATATTGAAGTGATAAGGAGGAGAAAAATAGAGAAAAATGGAAGGAAAGTTATCACGCGCAAGGTTGTATTCTCTTCCATTCAAGAACTCGACCTTCTTGTTGAACAGTGCAACGCCATCAACCTCTGCGGGGGCTTCCCCGACTTCCCCGCTCCTCTCCACACAAAAAACGTAGCCATTTTTGCTATCAAATCTGACTTCAACCAGTACAGGTTTCTTTCACACTTCACATGGCATCAAACAACTGTTACCTTAACATAGCTTCCTTGCGTAACTTCTGAATATCTTCATTTTTGTAACAATTGATGAAACTAAACTAGGAACGTCCAAGGTGTATGCAACTACTTGGCCAAGATGATGAAGGAGAGACACAATTTAGACATCGACCCTCTTACGGACGTAGCTATTTGCTGCCGTTAAAGCGAGGCCTTTGCGGCTCCAATCTTTGCAAGTGTGTTCTGTTTTGTCGTTCTTGTAGCATTGTTAGTTTAGTTCACAAACTATAAGGTTATTAGTTGGTTATTATTAACATGGTATGTTGAATCTTGTGTTTCAAACAACAATTGACCCAGGTGACGAGGTCATACTATTCGACCCTTCCTATGAATCATATGAAGGATGTGTTGCCATGGCCAGGGGAGTACCTGTAAGTTTGCTATCTTCTACCTTATTTAAGGTTGTATCATATAATTGTTATGATTTAGGAACAATGATTATAGTAGAATAGCTTGCTTTCTGTTGGTGTTGTGTCCATTTTTCTGCGTACAATGCATGTTCAAGTGATTCAATGATCCGGTAGAGATTTAAACAATGAAAGAGAAAGAACACATATAATACATGTTCAAGTGATTAAGTGATCATGTAGAGATTTAAACAAGGAAAGATGATTCGGCGATCATGTAGAGATTTAAACAAGGAAAGAGAAAGAACATAAATTGAGATTAGTACAGAATAAACTTTTTATACGGGTTAAAAAAGACATTTTATATTGATTTTCGAAGTGGTAATGAAGTAAGGAGTATAGAAAATGTCGACATATCCCTTAATCATGGTCAAGTATGCTTAAGAAGAGTTGGAATCATTCGTAGAAGATGGATCTAAACTTTTATTATCATGGACCAAGTGAGTTCTTAGTATATTAGATTTATTTTAGACCTTGTATTATGGGTCAAATATAGTGTAGGATTTTCTTTCTGGGCCATGCATGAGAAGTAATGTAAGGTTTTAGTCAACTTGTTTTAACAAAGGTCAACACCCAATGTTGACCAAGAGAGATCCATTTTCTAGAGTTGACCACGTGAGTCAATGTTTTATCTTTGCCTTGGTGAACTAGGTGTCTCACCTTTGGAAGAGAGTGACCATGTGTCATGTTCTTAATGGAAAGGATTTCCTATAGGTAGTGACCATGTGTCTATCTAGAAATGGAGAAGAGATTCTCCTATGATAGTTGCCACATGTCCTCCTCCTAATGGAGATGATTTTTACCTTAGTCTCTAAGCTAGCCAAGTTGAGGTTTTTAGGGTTTTACTTTTACAATTTGGAGACACCTTAAGCCTATAAATAAAGGTGTCTCCTTCCATGTAAGTTACCAAGGCTAGAGCATTCCATCTAGGTTTTCTCTAGCCATCATTCCTTAAGAGTTGGCCCAACCTCTCTTGAGAGCACCCAAACACCACCATAGCTCTCTCCTCTTATTTGAGTCACATCGCTTGGAGGAGGAGCCATGATCTCACCACATCAAACCTACCTCTATGAGCAAAATATTCCCACCACCATCAAGCTTCTGCAACCACCAACTTATTTGGAAGTCTCCACCTTGCTCGAGTCATATAGCTTGGTGAAGCTTATTCCATAAAAAAAGTATTCAACTTTTTATATCGATTCTAGAACCGATATAAAATTTTTAATTTTTATACCATTTGGAACTTTAACCGATATAAATTTTTAAAGGTTAAATTTTTCATGTTGTTCCATTTCCAAAGCAAAATTGTGATAAAAATAGTATAAGCATGTTATCATCTGAGTTGGAATAATTGCTCCAAATACATAAGCTGGGGGAACCTTCAAGATATCCTGCATTTTGTAGTAACTATTAGATGGATGTTTAGACTTGCCTAAATTCAAATCATCACTAATTTTGTTCATAATGTAAAAACTCTCAACATGACATTCAAATGATCAATTTGGATGGAAAAAGTTGTACTTAATGTTTAAGGGTACATACCTTCACTACCATGGTGGCAAACATGAACACAACGCGATGCATCCTAAATCATGAGCACCATCACAACTTGATGATGTTCCTACACTACAACACCATGCAACAATCACAACATATATCTATATCGTTTTAACCTGTTATCCACGCAGAACCACTGTTAGTGCAACACCTTATTGTCATCAAACCTTGTCTGAGAAGCATAACGTCTCCATTTCAAATTTGTACAATTCCAACATCGATGACGATGAACAACAAACCTTAGCAGATCCATACACGAGAAATTTGGGATTGGGCCACTTTGATTCGACTAAAAGGGAAAGCATTGCAAGGGAACACACAATGCACTATAGAACCACGAAATGAACACCACGAAATGAACACCCCGACATCAATACTAGAACACACCATTGGAAACCAAAGAATGAAAGCGAGGTTTTTGTACGAAACTAGACAAATTTGCCTCCCATATTACGTAAATAGGCAAATTTATGGTCAAAGGGAAGTCGTGGGGGGCCAAGACGACTTCTAATGAAGAAGTCATGCCCCCCTGGACGACTTCACACTATTCATTTGACAAGTGTTGAAGTCGTGCACCCCAAAAACGACTTCATGGCGTTGTAATCGATTACCAAGCTCTGTAATCAATTACGACGTGCTAAAGTCGTGCCCCCTGCACGACTGCACCTTTGGAGGGAAAAACGACTCTGGTAATCGATTACACCCTTGTTGTAATCGATTACCAGCAGGTTCAGTGGGCAAAAACTCCCTAGTAAGCAATTACACCATGGTTGTAGTCAATTACCAGTGTGTTCAATAGGCAAAAACTCTCTGGTAATAGATTACACCATGTTTGTAATCAATTACCAGTATGTTGAGTGGGCAAAAACTCACTGGTAAGCGATTACAACCTTCTTGTAATCGATTACTAGAGTGTTTGAGTGTTGAATGAAATTTTATTTTTGTTGTAGAGCATCATTAGAGGTATATATGTGTAATTATTTTAATTTTTGTAAGCACATTGTTGTTGATGACATTGTGATGTATTGTTATGTTTAGGAAGAGTAATTTTTTGAATGAAAATACAAATGGAAAGCATAAGGCAAACTCATAAATGAAATTTGAACTATTTTATTGAATTCAAAATGCATTACAGAAGCAAAATAACTAAAAATAAAAAAAGACTAAAGTACAATAAAATTGCTAACTATCTAGGAAGAAGATCCACCATATGGACCAAAATGACGACGTGGCCAATGTCGTGCTCTAAATGATCAACTTGAGTTTTCATTGTATCGAAGCGGCCTCCCATGTTCAGCTCGAGCTATTCAAATCTTGCATTCATGTTTTCGTTCATAGTATTGAAGTTCCCCACAAAAGTTCTGAGATCATTGATCCCCCTCATGATGTCATCATATGAAGAAGTTTGTTGTTGAAGAAAGGGTGGTGGTGATTGTTGTTCAGGATGTGCTTCATTATGGCATTGAGGAGGAGGAAGAGAGTTTTTGTGAACCCATTTGTTGTCAGCATTTTTCGTAAATACAAAGGACAATATCACTGATGACCCTATAATCATTTGACTGTTCTGTAGGGTAGATATTTCATCATCCAATGGAATTTGAAAATGTTGAAAGATCCGGGAGACCAAAAACGGATATGGTAAAGGAGCATTTGGCCTCAAAGCCTTCTTTATCCTATATCGGATGAGAGGCTCCAGTTTATCTGCTTTACCGTCATTATAATCCACAATAAGATAACATCTTCCTCGGTAGCCTGTGCAATGTTCGAAACACGTGGCAAAATAATACGACAGGTAATATAATGTAATATTCTAGCATCAACTTTCATAGATCCTGTCGCAACCGGAATCGCGACGGGACGACAATCCAAAAAGAAACGGTTTTGGAAACAAAAAGATTTGGAGTCGCCACCATAGTTTATTCTGGAAAACTATGGAAAAACCATAAAATGATAAGGCAAGGTTTGCAAAAAACCGAATTTCGAGTTCGGGAGTCGGTTACATGTGGGGAAGGTATCAGCACCCCACAACGCCTGCCCTAAGACAATACCTTTAATTAAATACGCGAATTTGATGTGGTTTGTAAAATGTTTAATTTCCCCTAAAAAATAAAGCTCTAAAGAAAAAAAAATATTTTTTTAGTTTTTTGGGCCCGACAAGGATTGACCTTACTCCTACGTATTCTCATTCAAAATGAGAAATCAGGGTTACGTAGTTTTTTCTGAAAAATTGTTTGTTGTTTGAAAATGTGAATATTTGTATTTTGGGTATTTTTATGTAAAAGGGAAAGGTCTCAGCACGAGGACGATGTGAGTGATCACACACATGCCTAAACCTTTAACACATTTTTGGAATTTATTTATAAAAGAAAAGGTCTTAGCACGAGGACGATGCGTGTGATCACACACGTACTTAAACCTTTAAAACATTTTTGATATTATTTTAAAAGGAGAAAATGTCTTAGCATGAGGCCGATGCGAATGATCGCACACGCGCTTAGACCTTTAAAACATTTTTGATATTATTTTAAAAGGAGAAAAGGTCTTAGCACGAGGTTGATGCGAATGATCACACACACACTTAAACCTTTAAAATATTTTTGATATTATTTTAAAAGGAGAAAAGGTCTTAGCACGAGGCCGATGCGAATGATCGCACACGTGCCTAAACCTTTAAAACGTTTTTTATATTATTTTAAAAGGAGAAAAGGTCTTAGCATGAGGCTGATGCGAATGATCGTACACGCGCTTAAACCTTTAACACATTTTTGGATTTTACTTATAAAAGAAAAGGTCTTAGCACAAGGCTGATGCGAATGATCGCACACGTGCTTAAACCTTTAAAACATTTTTTATATTATTTTGAAAGGAGAAAAGGTTTTAGCACGAGGCTGATGCGAATGATCGCACACGCGCTTAAGCCTTTAAAACATTTTTGATATTATTTTTTATGATTTTTATATTTTTTTTTAATTTTTAACAAACAAACAATAATAAAACAAATTCTAAAGCTAAAGAAATAAAAGCAAAGACAAATAAAAATAATAATACAGTCCAATAGGCCCAATAAGAAAAAGGGAGTGCAGAAGACAAAACCAGGGGTGCAACATGAAACTTATTGGCCCATGACCAAAGGTAGGGGTGCAACAGTGCCATTTGGGGGGTACCACTGGATATTTTGCTGACCAGGCCCAAGGCCTCTTTTCTTGTTTACAGAAAGGGAATGGTGGTGCAAATAGAGTTGCGCGGTGGCGGGAAGAAAGGAAACAACCCATACTAGGCCCAAGGCCCTTAACCCCATCAGAAACTCAATGGGGTTCTCAACAACTTCACCTCATTTGCATTCAATTCCAAGACCCAGGGTTTCTTTCCCTCTGAACGAAGGAAGCCAGAGACCTCACCCCCACCGCTCACGGCCACGACCAGCTTCCACCCAACCGGCTAGCGTAGTCCACAGTAAATGACGTCGCGCCTCGCTCCGGCTCGTCAGCACTGTCGTCGGCGATATCGATCGTCGTCAGAGTCACCGCCGACCACCACGCCAATCTCTCCTTCTCTTTCTTCTCTTTACGCGAGAACAATCTCTCCCGCCCTAGGTCGCAATGTCGTTCGCTGTCAGAACTGCCGGAGACTACACCGATCACCACCAAAGTTATATAAGGGTATCGCCGACACCAAGCCAGGGTCGACGCCCTGCGTCGAGCTTTCCCCTCCACCCTCACATCGCCTCCACCCGAGGTTATGCCAGCGTCTCTGTCGGCGCTCCTAGTCGTTGTCCGATGCCATTACCGGGTTTGCAAATGGAATAGGTGATGGCGACACCATCTCCCTTCTCCTAAGATTGCTTCGATTAGATACTGACAATGAAGATGGTGAAATTTGGGGCTTCCTCCTCTGTTTGATGGTTGTATGTATTTTATTGAATGTGTGATGGACTTGAAGAAAGGGTTTGATGCTTCAAGAATTGGGATGAATTGATATGTGATGATGGAAAGGGTAAGGGGAGGCTAGGAAGTTGATTTGGCTTTCTCTATTTTGGTTTTAATGCAGGGAAAATAGCTCAGGAGAAGGAAGGGAATGAAGATGAAGACGGCGGAATGGTAATAACTGATGGAGGTTGTGGTTGTTAATCTCTTTTTGGTTTTTTATGTTCTTGGTTGAAAAACAGGGAAGTGGGAGAAAAGTAAGAAGGATGGCAATGGAGATTTGATGAGGATGAAGATGGTAGAAGGATGTTAGTAGGATCTGTGAATGACCAGATGGTTGGAGTGGCGAGGCCAGGTGTAGGTGGTGAGCAAAAGGGGTGATCTGTTTTTTTTTTATTCCGAGTGGTGTATGAGGGAATAGGTGAATTTTTGATAGTGTGAGAGCTGATGGATTTTATTGGAGGTGATGAATTAGGAGCCAATCGGAAAACATGGTTCGTTGGGGTAATGAGGTCTGGCCTAACAGAATGGTGGTGTGTATGTGCGTGTGAGAAGAGCTCTCACTCCAATTGCACAGGTTGAAGATCATATGTCGCTAATCCCTTGGTGACTGAAGAAAGAATAAATCAATGGTTGTGTCCAAAACCAAAACACTGTTGGATCTTGTATCAGAAAACCGAAATTGATGATGATCTTGCGGGGAATCATATTTTGTTGCCTTAACCGTATTGCGAAAAAAAATGTGCGTATGATGATGGTGAAGGGTCATGACCCAGACCTGTGTCTAAAGAAC
The DNA here is from genome assembly GCA_036885675.1 of Vigna mungo. NCBI lineage: Eukaryota > Viridiplantae > Streptophyta > Magnoliopsida > Fabales > Fabaceae > Vigna > Vigna mungo. Next base: position 32,908,122 of record CP144692.1, read on the forward strand.
ATAATCTTTTATGTGGTGAGGAAGAAAATGGTTTTTTAATGGAGAATCCAATTCTGTTACGTCGCCTCGTCCCTCCTTCCAAAACGTGTCCCCCCCCCCTTTTTTTTACAACAGACTTTATTCTTTTTTCTTTCTTTCACGTTTTCTTTTCTCTGTTTCTTCTATTTTCGTTTTCTTTTTTTTCTTTTTCTTTTCTTTTCTTTTTTTTCCTTTTTCTTTTCTTCTTGTTTTTTCAAAAGAAAATAGAAAATAAAATCAAATTAGATAATAAAAAAATCAAAGTAAATTAATAATAATAATAATAAGAAAAAAAATAAAAAATAAAAATAAAAATAAAATAAGACAAAAATAAAACATGTCCTATTATTTGGTCATCCGGACGAAATTGGGTGTTGACAGATCCGACTATAATTCTACCAGTTTGACGTTTGTATGGTAAAGAAATCAACTGTCTTGCTACGTCCATACTGTATTCATCCACTCATTCATCAAGTAACTTACCTTCAAATTTCAAGCCAACAGAGGGGAGGTTGGCTATGGAAGCCAATAGACTGGGTTTGATAATCATTTTTACATTTTTAACCTTAGTCTTAATGGTTGCATTATCAAAAACTTTGAGATTGCTATAAAAAATACGTACTAAATTAGGATAGTAGTCTCTAGCATCAGACACAAAATCAACCAAGCCCAGATTTCTCAGCATGTGGAAAAATTCAACAGTTTCATATGAAATAATTTTTGTCAAGGAATTTAGGGTCGATCACCTGTTGGTCACTGAAAAGTTTGAAATACCTTTCGAACAGTGCAGGGGTTGAAAACTGAAGATTTTGGTGTGATTTAGTTAGTGACGGTGGTGGTGAGGGTGAGGGTGAGCTTTCAATCAGTGAAGGTTGACGACGGCAACGTCCCGCAACTGTAGAAGATGAGCCCTAACCCTTCGCCTCTTTGAAGATTCCGCCATTTCAGATTTTAATCGGTGCAAATTGAAGAGAATTGAAAGGAGAATGAGAAAATGTCTTTTAGAAGTGAAAAAAAGTAGGAAAATATGTGATTTTTGAGGTGCTTCAATGGAGGTTTGGCCGCTGGTCTACGAGGGAGGAGGGTTGGGTGTGAGTTAGGAGAGAGAAAAAGTTGAATTTATAGTGTAAAGTTTCGCCTGTAATCGATTACATGGTTTGTGTAATCGATTACCAGAGGCCTCTGGTAATCGATTATAGAATCAAGAGACCTATGGTAATGCATTACGAAAAACCCTGTAATCGCTTACCAGAGGCCTTTGGTAATCGATTACAAAGACCTGTAATCGATTACCAGTGAGTTTTGGTTTGAAATTACATTTGGTTGTATCATTTGATATAGAAACTAAAATATTTGGATAGAAATATTAATTTGACAATTTTTCTGTGGCTGCGATGTTCATGCCAAAAACTTTATTATTGTACGTGTTCATTTTTTCAGAAGGGATGAAGTAGGAGGAAATAAGAAGTTAGAGCAAGCTATGTTCTGAAGTTGTGTGCAAAAGTAAAAGATTTTTTGTTGTATTTATAGTGGCAAAATGTGAAGTGTTTTTGGAGAGAATCATTGAATATTAGTTGAAAATGAGTTGAAAGGGACAAAATATTCTTATGAGATAATTTCTTTTTATAATTTATTGAATATACAAAGTACGTCATAAAATACAATTTCAATTAATGTCTATCTATGTCCTTTAGTCCCACAAGTTGGTCTTCTTCGTTATTGTTGCCCTCGTCTTTAATGTTGTGGTGGCGGAGTCTGCGTATCTTCGTCTTCATCATTGTTCTTAGTTTGAATCGACTGTTCTTGGTATTGAAAATTTACAGTCGGTCGATAAACATTTTGTGATGAAGACGCGTGTTGGTATGCAGGCGGTGAAGTCATTGTCGAGGTTCCAAAATAATGCGAAGGACCGACACTAAATGTTGACGGACCTGCACTATGTGGTGTTGATGGTGGAAAATAACCGTAAGAGCTTTCACCTTGAGGATACAATGATGTCGGTGGGATGTCTTGTTGGAAGCTCGGATACGGAGATGGATATCGATAGTGCAAGTGCTTAGAAGAAGACCTTTGTGAGTCATGGTACAGTTGTGATGAACGATATGTAGATGGTGGTTGAAAATGTTCTTGATGATCCAAGTCATATTGTTCAATACAATGTTTAGGTTAGGTTGGCAGAAAAAAGAAACATTAAAAAAATATAATATCAAAATATTGTTCTACCTCTTCGTCCATTGATTCTTCTTCAATGGGAGCAACATAGCGAATTGTATGACTTATATACCATTGCATGTACTCTGATTCGTCGCCCAAGTGACCATTTCTGTGGAATAGAACAACTTTAAATACAGGATTATGACGGTCATTCCATAATGCAATCCACTGTTGATGGTGTTCTTGCTAATTCCAATCAGCGCGTCCTCTCATATCCTGTTTATGTATGTCACCCAGATTCATTGGGGGTTGCGGGACAGTCTGTCGAAATCCAAATTGATGCATGACATGGTCTGATTGGTGGAATTCTACAACAGAGAAGCATATGAGAGACACAACAACCCGACAAGTGGGGGGCAGTTCGACTGGAATGATCTGACAAATTTCATCACGTTGTGGGGAGTCCACATGAACTGAAATATTGAAATTATTGGTTATAATACAATTTATACTCTTTTTCCAAAAGACAACACTACATATACGAAATGTTGAATACCTGTTTGGGTGAGAGGTCGTCCAATTTTTGACGAAATTGTTGTACAGTTGTGGTGTCGTGGAATATTGACCGTGTTGTTCGACACCATCTTTTCGCTAATGGAAAAACAACACCGAAAGAAATGTCTTGCTGATTGACTTCATGTATTTGCGGAGAAATACATGTTAGTCTTTCGCATGCCCAACATTGTAACAATATCATGCTCCCTCTGATATTGTCTTGATCGACCCTTGTACCATGATCGAGGGCACGATACAACTAGGAAAGCACTACAGATGCCCAACTATAGTTTGAGACATTCAGCAAGTCAGATAAAAAAGGAAAATACATTAATTACTCCAAAACTACATAGAAATTGCCACGAGCAACACATATCTCGATCTATGGGGAGGCAACAAATATATTTGTGCTCAAAAGTAGGAGAAGATCTTATGTAAAAAATTTTGTGATATTCTTCTTTAATTATTTATAACAATCTCCCACATATCAAAATCAAATGAAAGAATGAAAGAAGAAAATCACGGGTTGCATATTAGATGTAATGCATTACAGTTAGTATAGCAAGCTATATGAATCAATCCTAGATTGATAAAGTTAACACATAATGTAGTTGGTATAACAAGCTATATGAACCAAAAATACTTGATATGTGTTAATGGTTTATCAATCACAATACACCCCGACAATCCTTGTTGTTATCATTATGTTGTGCCGATTAGGTCATGCATGTTCCTATGAGTGCTCTAGAGATCTTGTCAAGATCGCATGCAAGCGGTCCCACTCGACATTCATATAGATTTCATCAAGTGTATGTTGTAAATCACACACCACCCATAAGGATATGAAAATCATTAAAAACTTTATTTTGGACTAAAATTCTTACACCATAGAGAATTTTAATTACAAAGTTTATCCTCTCAATAATGTAGTCTCTCACACTTTCACACACAAACCATAGGAATGGACATAATTGATTTAAAATCGATTTAGTAATATCAGAACTAATAAGTGACTTTTTTTTATCCATATAAACCTTATTTATGGGATATCCAATCACAAATGTTAAATTACCAATACTTGTTTGTTTGCAAATGACTTAAGTTTTATTCCCCTCAATGTTTCTAAAATCATGTTTCTTCCAAGGGGTTTAGTTAGAGGATCTGTTATATTCCATTCTGACTTCACATAGTTAATGAAAATAGTTTCACTCTTTAGTAACTGCTTTACCAAATTATGTCTCAATTATATATGTTTTTTCTTTACGTTGTATTTCTTATTTTTAGTCATAGTTATTATCGATTGACAATCACAATATACTGATAAAGATGAGGTTGGTTTCATTCCTAGTTAAATGTTTGCTAAGAAGTTTTTCAACCACTCAGTCTCACTACAACCATTTTGAGAACAACAAACTCATGTTTCATTATTGATCTTGCAATGATTGTTTTTTTAATTGATCTCCATGTAATCATGTAAGACCCTTAGTTTTAGAAAGGAAGAGTAGTCTTGGATCATTAAAAGACTAAGAAGTATTACGCTTTCGCGTGCTTTTGAAAAATGCAGTGTTTTATTTGGAAACAATGTTCACCCTCCCTTAATTGGGGTGTGACAAATCGCACCACCCTCAAGTATGAATACATGACCATTAATGAATTTTTTCTCATATGAATCAGAAATCCAATTAATATCATTGTGTCCTTCTAGTACAGTGAGAAATTCACTATATTTAATGGTATAATCCATTGAACCTTTTAAGCATCTCATAAGTCTTGCAAGTGCATCCCAATGTCTTGTTTAGAAAATTTCATTAAATGTAGTAAGCTCCAACTTAGTTGGGTATATTGAGGTTGAGAAATAGATTCTTCTTTATTTTTTTATAATTTAGAGTTAGCATCATAAGGGGTACTCGCTGGTTTGAAGTCATAATATCCAAACTTTCTAAGAAGTTATTGTTCTTGGGATACTAACATACTTCTTTATGATTCTAACACCTGAAATCACATATCTCACTCATGTCTTTCATTTCAAATTTAGATCATAGAAACAGTTTAGTTCTAAAAACAATCTCATTGCATGTAACAAAGATTAACATGTCATTCACATACAAACATATAATGACACATTCACCAATTTCATATTTATAATACAACATTTATCAACATCATTAGGTGAAAAATCATCACAAAGTAACACATGATCAAGTTTTTCATGTCACTTTTTTTGTCACCACAAGTGCATAGCTCCACTAGTCTTACTTAAGGGCAAGTATCCAAATAATTAAGTCTAGTATAAGTCTTCATATATGATATAATTATTTTTATAAATGAGTAATGTATGATAATATTTCTATGTTTGTTTTATAAAAACTCTTTTGCACACTATCATATCCTTGTTTCTTTGGTATTTGTTTTGTATCTATGTTGTTTCTTTTGCTATGATCATCTTATTAGTGTGAGCAGATGATAAGTAGGTTTTGAAGCATCTCAGGTGGAAGACTATGATACATTAGAGTGTTCTTCTTGATCATTTAGTGATTATCTTTAGTTGTTTTATATATATTTATTATTATAATTATTTTCTTTTAGATAATTATATTAATACTATATCTATAAGTTTGAAACAAATTTATTTTGTTTTATCAATTTTATAACGTCTTATCTTATCAGTTATAAACTGCTAAAATTGAAATGTTATAATACAAAAAGATAAATTTAGTCCAAATTTAAAAAAGAATAACATTTCTTCATTTTAACAAAATTTGAAACTAAATCGAATAAAAAACAAATATAAAAACTAAATTAAACTCTATCATGTGATACCATATCAATTGTTACGTCATAATAACATTATCATATAGCACAATTTTGATTTGACATGTCAAAATTTTTTCTAAAAAATTAAAAAGTAATTTTAAAATAATTAAAAAGTTAAAAAAAGATAATAAATTGATATATGACCGTGTCTTTAACCTCTTTTATAATAATCAATTTTTTTCACAAAATTAGACTTAAAAAAAATTATAGATTTTTAGACAAAAATATGACTAATTAAAACAGTATATCACTTAAATTGAATTACACTTATACAAACAGATATTAAAACAAAAGAAAATCAAATTACTGGTTCATTTGAATATCGAATTCAAAGCAAAAGAAAAAGAAAATAGAAATCCTTAAAATAAAGAAGATACAAACTCTTAATATCTTGATTAAAATAGAAGAATTAATTATTAGTTAATGTAATTTGGAAATAAATCAATGAGAATAACTACGTATAAAAAAAATATAATTACAGTGGATAGATTTCTCACACTGAGAAAAGACAAAACAAACTGTTTAAAATATTAAGTTTTCATAATCTATATGTCTAAGTTAAATTTTTATTTAAATCCAACGTTCAATATTTCAATTATTATCCATTAACAAATCACTCTTCCAGCTACGCATACTTATTTTAACTCTTACTTACAAAAATATCATTTATTCATCAATAATTAATAATTTGAACTAAATGAATATAAATATTAAATATTTAATTTAATATGTTACAGGCAAATCATACCCAATCCAACATTGATACGGGCTTTAGCCCAAATACTGGAGCCCACACCCAACGATTAAAAATACTAAAATAGCCTCGTGGGAGACTTGGACTGTAACGAAGACAAGTTGTTGGAAGAAATGCCGGGAGAAGAATATGATGGTGTCGCCGGAGAACAGCGAAGACCTCTCATCATCAACCATGATTTTGATTCTTCAGTTCACATATTTCATCAAAATGAAGACACTATCTCTCCTTTGCCACTCAGTCATACAGAAACACTAGCTTTACCCTCTCTTCCCGTTCCTAACCAACGCCTTGCTTCTCTCGATGTCTTCCGCGGTCTAACCGTTGCGGTTTGTTTCCACTACTTCTTTCATCACTTCAATTACTTCATGTGTATTATTGATTCGAAACCGCCGCTAATTCTAGACGGTTCTAATTACTTTCACTAGCTTTGCGTTAATTGCTTGCCATCGATTAAACAAGGCGAAGAAAATAGCTTCTATTATTTCGATAATTACAGTTAGTTACGTGTATACATATTGTGATTTGGATAATTGGAATCTAATTGCTTCTCCTTGCATTTAAATGATTCTTTTAAATTCCGCTGCAGTTGATGATATTAGTTGATGACGTCGGAAGAGCATTCCCATCCTTGAATCATTCACCATGGTTTGGGGTGACACTAGCAGATTTTGTAATGCCATTTTTTCTCTTTGTGGTTGGCATTTCTATTGCTCTTGTATTCAAGGTACGTAATCTCGCAAATTCCGAAAACTTACTAAACTGGTGTTCTATGCCGTGGTTTTGTACTGTATATCACTTAATGAGTGATGTTTTGGACTTCGGCCACTATTTTTATTCATATTTATATATATGTTAGTGGTTTTCTTATATATATAGACGTGCAAATTATGAAAGAACAATAAATTTGAAAGATGTTTTCATTCCTGGACAACCTTTCAGAAAGTCTCTAGCAAACCCAATGCCACGAAGAAAGTTGTATTGAGGACAATTAAGCTTTTCCTTTTGGGGCTGTTACTTCAAGGTATGTTCACTTGTTTTTCTTCCATTTCACTACCCTCGCAACCAGCTAAAACTTGTCACGCAAAGTTCTCACGTATTCCTTTGTGCTTGTTATTCATTATTCTTATTATTTATTAAAGACTTAATTAAGTTTTAAGTCCATGATAAATCTGAGTATTTTTAATTCAGTCTCTATGGAAGTTTCATGCTATGTTGAATACTCAAAGTTTTTATGTTTCAACTTAGTTTTTGCCTTTTAATTTTTCCGTGGGTGTCGTGCCACTTCGTCTTCCAAAATCTCACATTGTTAACACTTGAAAATAAGTAAGCAACATAACTAGACTATAAGTCATGCTACTAAATTGAAAAATGTAAATATTTTAACTACTTAATAGACAAAAAATATAAAATAATTGAAACTCTCAATTGAAAATATCCAAATTTATGCGGTACTTAAAACTTAATTCAACTTTATTCTCTCTATGTATAAGTGATGCAATTGAAAGCTATAGCTTTAATGATTTTGTCTGAAAATTGTTCATAGGTGGGTATTTCCATGGACGTGGCAAATTGACGTATGGAGTTGATTTGAGTAAAATTCGTTGGCTTGGTGTACTTCAGGTAACTGCTACTAGTAAATTTGTAAACCGTAACTTGTTAAGCTTGTTTTCTTTCCATTATTTCTAACTCAGTAGGTTTTGTATTATACATGTTATTTCTTTTATGATTTACTACATGCCACTAACAATTGTTAGTTTAATAATGTTGTCAAATAACTTATCTATTTGATCTACAGTTAATGAGTCATTTTCGATTGTGATCTTTATAATGTCACTTCTAGACTATAGTCAATGCTTGGTGAATTGTGTTGTGAAAATAAATACAGTGTTTTCTCACGTATGTTTTATGTTAAGGATGGTTTCAGATTTGCGATAAGTACAAGGGACATATGTCATTGAAACTAGTTGTACTATTGTAGGATATAGGTATTAGCTGAGAAAACGAGTTGGCACTTAAGAAAATAACCAATCACCTATCACTTTAATTTTTATAAATGTGCTGAGTTTGATACATAATTTTCTTGTATGGTATCCAGAGGATATCTATTGGATATTTCTTGGCCTCAATATCAGAGATTTGGCTTGTAAACCATAATATTTTGGTTGACTCACCGGCAGCTTTTGTGAGGAAATACTCCATTCAGTGGTTAGTTTACTTTCTGGTATTTAGTTATTCCAGGGGACTGAGCTTTGCAATTAAAAGTTTCAACTTCTATGTTGATAAACTATACATAACAATGCCATGTTTCTTTGTGCCAATTCTCGTTACATATTGATGCAGATTCTGTTACCTGATTCATGATAATGCATAGTACTTTGGGTTCTATGATGCCCTTAAGTTTTTATTTTGACATTCTCATATGAAATGGACGTACTCGTCATGTGTCATGGATCTTTTTTGATACACAGTTCCCTATGCTGTATTTTAAGGTTAAAACTTGATTAAGATAAACATTTTTTTTTCCTTTTCTGCATGTTCTAGTATGTTTTCAACTTTTGTTGATTGGATTTTAATCTCTTGAGATGAAAATGTGTCAGCCATCATTCGAACCTGATAATTCAATAAAAACTGATGCTGTAACTTGCACCCCAACTTCATTACAAAATATTAATGGAGTAGTTGTGAATCATGACAACTTTTCCTTCACATTCTTAGGCTAAATGCATAAACTTTATTCAAAAGCATGAACATATCTATTATAAAATTTTCAAGCTACCTTTTTGCAAAAATAAATAAATAAATGGAATTCCGGTTATTGTAATGGATCAAGATACTAGCTCTCGGCATCTAAGTGTCAAAATTAAACTTCCGTGGGCACTACCGTTGCTTGCTTTGTGATATTCTTTGGTGCTGATTGCTTATTTCTTTATGCAGGATGGTTTCGATCTTACTATGCTCAGTGTACCTTTGCTTGCTCTACGGTCTCTACATTCCAAATTGGAAATTTGAACATTCTAATATGCTTGGGTCCAGTCATTTATCAATTATTCAAAATGTACGGATTTGGTCACTGTTGTATTGAGTGCTGAAAGACATATGATAAATTTTTTATTTATGACTTCATATTGTGTGCTTAACTCGTGACTCATTGCATACAGTAGACAAAGTCAACATGTAATTTGGTTTCTTATTGCTGATATTCTTTGTGGAATCTTTGTTAAATATATAATCTATAACCCCTACACGCCGACCAGCCCTATTCTGGTTAAAAGGCTACTCTTAGAATATGATAGGGTTTTTCTTTATTGGTCTCTATGTTACATGTAATTTGGGTTATTATTGCTGATAGTTAATCCTTCCTTTTTGACAGCTGTCAACTAATCATTTCTGAAACCTCTCCCCTATTTTGCTGAAAAAGAAACTCTTATAATTGTGGAAATATTCATAAGCTGTATTTTCATCATGGTTAATTCTCATAGATCAGAGTGCTTACAATTGTTGTATTTTGTTTAGAAATAGAATTGCATATTTACTGATAACCTCTTTTTATGACACATCTACTTTCTGTAACACCCTAGATTCTAAAATCCCATTAGCAGTTTGAGCTGTCTAAATATTGGCCAAAAATTACCTTGAAAATGTGCTTACACTATCAAGCAGTTGTTTAGTATCGGATGGCACATAAACTTCTGCTTTGTATTTCAAAATATTAAATATCACCAGCCGTCTCTTTGACTAAACCATGACTTTTCACTTTTCAAAATTCAAACTTCAATTTGCATTTCATAAAATGATGAAACTCTGGTAGACTAGCATCAAAGCATCTTGCTATTTAAAAATGATTTAGAGTTCTTACTTTAATGAACTGAGAAAACAATAATCTAAAGAGAGTAATATTCATATATAATCCATAAATATTAGATAATGGATGCAGATGGATGTTGTGTGACATTATGATGATTGACATTTAATTTCATTTTTCATGGATTATGATGGCTTGGTTTTCATGATTATAATTTTTAAATTATGTGGTTTTTTATGATTCTCCTAGCTACTGGGAAAAATTGGTTTGTAGTTATGCATTTTCTTATGCCAGGTTCATTGTGAAGTGAGGGGTAGTCTCGAACCTCCTTGTAATGCAGTGGGATTTGTTGATAGATTAATTCTTGGTGAAGATCATATGTACCAGCGACCTGTGTATATAAGGACAAAGGTTATTTATCCTCAGTAGCACTTTACTCTTTTATTGAATATACTGCCACCTCAAATTTAATATATCTTATCTGTTAAATGATTATTCGTGACCTTTTCTTTCTCAGGAGTGTAGTGTCAACTCTCCTGACTATGGACCCTTGCCTCCAAATTCACCTGGATGGTGCCTTGCACCATTTGATCCAGAGGGTATTTTGAGGTGGAAAAGCATTCTCTGCTCCCTTCTTTTATCCTTTTTATAATTATTACAGTGGCATTGAAAACGATGGTTAAATCTTATAATTTTGAGTCTCCAAAAAGAAGATATTTTATTTTATTGAGCTTTTGCAGAGTACTTAGTTTATGTTTTCTTAATATGTTTTCACTGCTCTCTCATGTGTTGGTATTTTTATCCTTGAGATTAGATTGGCATTGACAACTTTAAAATATAGTCAATGTAATGTCTGCTAATTGATTTTCTTTAATCTTCCAGTTCACTCATGGCTGCAATTACTTGCTTCATGGGATTGCAATATGGTCGCATAATTGTACTTTTGCAGGTTTCGGTTATGATCCCTTTATGATACCTTAGCTGGAAAATTTAAATTTGTCCCTGGGATGTCTACTTTTTATGATTCAGCTACTGTCTTGTCCATTCAGGATAACAAGCAGAGGGTACTTCTTTGGTCTGTGTTTTCCTTCGCTCTATTGTTAGTAGGATACATTCTGGAGATTTTAGGTACTCTTCTAATCATAAATTTATTAAGATAAATAGGGTTCTATTCTCTGACAGCTGAATTGTTTTTTCAGGAATTCCTTTATCAAAAGCACTGTACACGATAAGCTACATGTTCATAACTGCAGGGGCATCGGGCTTAGTCTTGACTGCTATCTATTACATTGTAAGTTCATCCTTGTCCCCTAAATAGAAATAATTTATATCCCAGGAAAGCAGAGATTATAGGCAAATGAACAAAAGGTGGTAGGTTCATGCAGTTAATCTCCCACTACGAATGGAAAAATGTACACGTGTTTTGAGGGCCATTGTTTGGGATCACCCATACAGCCCTCGATAGCCATATCTGGTCACTTGAGCCCATTTGTTAACCCAGTTGAATCACTGCCAAAAAAAAAATGGTGACATTCTGTTCTTAATAGGGGACTATAATCGCTGCCAACTGTTTAAAAACCTGCAATCAAAACATATTTTCTTGCAGGTTGACATAGAACATCACAGAAAGCCTACAATTTTACTGCAATGGATGGGAATGAATGCTCTTGTTGTATATGCATTGGCAGCTTGTGACATTTTCCCTGCAGCTATCCAGGGTTTCTATTGGCATTCTCCTGAAAATAATTTGGTAATGTTTGTTTCCCAATGATTCTTTGAATATCTCCTCTTTTGTTGTAAGTTATATTATTATATAAGCTAGAACTTGTTTTTTCTTTGAAGATTAAACTTTTACTAATAGGAGTCAACATATTTCTGTAAACTCCTCTTTGGAATTAGAATTGAACTCCTATTGGACCTGTCAGGTGGCATTTGCCCAAATACTAATTAAACTGTTTGCCTTCTTTGTTTGTGGACGATGTGTATAGATTATACTTGTTTAACCTGGAGAATTTGGAATCATAAATTGCTTCATACTTTCTTAGTACGAAAAAGAAGTGAGAGTGCCGAATGTATAGTGCAACCCATTTACATAACTCTTCACATATTTTGTCCACTGCGATTGAAATGATTCAAAGTATTTTTCACCCTTTACTCAAGCAAACTGTAAACTAAAAGCCCTTTAACTCCATTTTCTTAGTCGAACGAATATAGCATGGTTTGTTTTCATATGGCGAGATTATAAAAACTACTTTTTTATATCATTCCTTAATTTGTCACAATTGCATTTTTGGAGGAGGGATGTCGTTGCAAAGACCTTTTCCATACTTAATTAGTAAATTTGGTTTTTTGGTAATTTATATGCAGGTTGACGCCAGTGAAGCTTTAATGCAGACCATATTTCATTCCGAAAAGTGGGGTACAATGGCCTTTGTAATCGTTGAGATTTTATTCTGGGGTATTTTTTCTGGTTTCCTCCACAAGAAAGGGATATATATAAAATTGTAATTGATGATGCAATCACGCTAAAGGCAATGAGCTGTACATATCTATGTTCCTTGTATATATATCTTCCATTAGAAACTAGCCATGCTTTTTTCAGTAAGTCCATATCTTGGTTATATTTGTTGATTCTCCTGTGACCTGCCAAAGTTGTCTTTCTTAACTTTACCTTCAGACTGTCTGAAAGGCTTTTCCACTGTCTTGAAAATCTCAATGCGAGTAAAATTCAGCATTGGACTGAATTGAGGCTTAAGTAATAATAGCTTTTGGACGTAAGCCCTCCAATACGATTAAGTTCATTTTTGCTTTCCAAAACGAAGATTGTTACAGCTATTTGCCATAGGGGAGTTAATGTATAGGGAGGGTACCCTTCGGTGTGAGGTTACAAGTTCATTAAAATATATCCAAGTGTTATTATGCTTAGATTTTTCATTAATGAAACCCAAAGTGAGATTCAAGTTGTACGAAAATGACGCGTAGTTGAGATAACCTTTTTTCTGCATCAGGCAAAGTGTCTCACTTTGAATCTTACCATTGGCTTTGTCTGAAAATGTGTTCAAGATAGAGACAGCACAATAAAGTCTGTCAAGGAAGTCATTCTGTATTCGACGAAAGATGAAGGTAAAGAATTTGAGGAAAAATTATGAGTCACAATTTTACTATGGCTTAAGCTTGACTGATTGGGGACAGTTATGAAATGGAGGTAGAGGACTGAGGAAAATATGTTGGGAAGCATTTTAGGACTGTTCGGTCCAGACAATCATTGAGCAGAGTGTTAATATTGAGATAAATTCATTTTTTACTCACTATTGAATTATAAAAGGTCTACAAAAAATAATTTTGACTCGAACGTCAGACTGTATTTTGTAGATCACCCCTAACGTCGTTCGGTCATTTGGAGTCAAGAACCTTATACTGATCGGTATTTTGGAGCAAGGAAGAAGGAGCAAGGAGGATGTTTGACAGAAACAGAAACTCTTCAGACGATTATCATCGTCCCATTTCAACAGGAATAGACAAAGAAGTTTATTCGGCTGGATGAGAATATAGTATAAAAAAGTGTAAATTTTATATATTTGTTATTTAATTATAAATATGTATAAACATAAATAAGAAGAGGATGTGTGTTTGACATTTTTGGCATTTTTTTTCTTTAGCATCTGTTAATGTCATATGTGAAAACTTAACAGAGAGACTTAATTTGGTTAATTTTTAAATATTAAGACTCAATTGAGACCGTTTTCAACAAGAGGACTCACTTGATATTCCGTTACAAATACGAAGACTATCCGAGAGTTTAAACCATAAAAAAAAATAAAAATTCTCTCAACTCAAGTCCTATGTTTCTTATATAAGAATCCAAGACTACTGATGTCTAATGACAATTAGAGACTAACGCTATGTAAATTTTTTTACAATACATGAACTATTCTCTCGTATATTTTTTTACTTCAAATACACATACACTCTCCAAAGGAGGAAGACTTAATAATTTAAATTAAACCTCACAATACTCTACTAGAAGATTATAACTGAAAAGTCTAAATTTGATTGTTTTTTAAACTGTGATCTATAATTAAAGAAAAGGTAAAAAAAAAACTATATTAATATCCTAAGAAAAATCTGGAAGAAATTTGAATAAAAAAGTTTTAGAGAAATAAAATTGAGCACTTCAAATTCTAATTTATATATTAAATATAACTTTAAATTATTTTTTTTAAAAGTCCTTATTAAACATTAAAAAAGAAACTGGTCTCAAGATACTAGTTTAACTTAAAGTCTTTTTAAATGATATTTATACATAACTTAATCCTCCAACTAAGAAAAGAAAAACAAACAAGAACAAGCAAAATCAATCCGATATTGTCTGTGCATTAGAACGAATCTTAATCATTCTTGCTAAATATGGCATATCTGCTTCCTTCTTATTCAAGACAAGTCTTAAAAGTACTGAAGTCCCTAGAAGTATTCTTTCTCTCTTTTACCATCTTTAACCCTGCCCATGTCGTTCCCAAAACTAAATAAACTAAATTATTTCGGAAAACTTTCTAACATAATTTCTCTAAATTCTAATTTTAACTTATGTAAGAGTTAATTTAAATTACGAAATATTTTACTTTATCTTTTCATTTTATTTTTCTTACAATATTTTCCTTAATATTTATCTAAACCTATTTTTATAAGGAAATTTGTTCAAACATATCCAACTTTAAGTTTTTTTTTTCATATATATATATATATATATATATATATATATATATATATATATATATATATATATATATATATATATAAGAGACAGTGTGATCTATCCCCTTCGCTTCACAGAGTTCCCCTTCTTCCTGTATTGCACTATTAAGAAAACAGAAAACACAAAAATATGTCTACTGAGAAAGACAATGCTGATACATCAGACAACACTATTCAACCATCATCAAGTGTAAACAATCCTCCTGAAAAATGGCAGTTTGGAAGAGCAGTGGCATATAGAGCAGTTTATGGTATTAATGGTTCCAATCACAGAAAAGGTAAATGTAATGCTGCCAAGATATTACCAAGTAGGCTCAGCAAGGTCTCAGTGTCAACCGGTGACACAGAGGATAAATAAATAGTTTGAAAAATATGTGTTCTTCTATGTATTTATGTAACCTTCCACTTCAAGCATGGATTATGATTTTTAGTTTTCTCTCTGTTTCATTATAGTGTAACCTTTATGCAATATGATTTTGATATCTTCTTGCGCATACATATATGAGATAAATGTGAATTGTTCCTTTTCTTGCATCACAACCAGTACTGAATAAATGCAGAGTTCAGTGTGCATTTTGCAAGTCATTGGCGCTAATAGCTAAAATGTCACATTTTCTGTCAAACTTGTAACAAAAAGAGTGTTTAATAATTGATTGACTTCCATTCCATCAACTGAAGTGGGTTTTAGACCAAACTCAACCCCATAAAACCGGCTTGTAAGGTGAGGTCTGCACTCCACTTATATATTATAAATTAGCCTTATCTCTAGTCGATGTGGGACTTCCAACACACCCCCCTCACGACGAGGTATATACATCTCGTCCTTCTTGTGTATCCTAAGAGTGAGAAGTAACTAGCTTTACTATGATAATTGATATTCAAGTCAAACACATTTGTTCCGGTTGTAAGATGGGACCGCACTCACCTTCACAATTTGTCTTCCAAACGTCCGGTAATACCTCTCGCCTTGGGTGTCTCCTTTAACTGCCCAGTCTTCGGTCTTTCTGTTCGAATGTCTTCCGGCCAGGTACCTGCTAAAGGCACTTCGACGCTCAAGTCAGTATATAGGTCACTCTTTAGAGATAGAAAGAGAAAGAGAGAAAATCAAAATAAATGCGCAATGAATGAACCCAACTACTCTTACCTTTGACCCTTATTTATAGTTTTTGGTCATGGGCCTCTGATTAACAATCCTTAATCCTGGTCCAATCATTGGCCCAATATCCTTAATTGTGTTTTTACCTTAGTTCCATCTTGATGTCAATGTTTATTTCTACCGAGCAGTGTCACCGGAGTGGCCGTTCATGGGCGGATCTTAAGGCATCACTTCACCTTCTATGGTCCGAGCGTCCTCCATAAGCCGTCTGTCCTATACGGTCATGAGTTGTTCGTCCTATACAACATCCAAATGGAATTGGATTTGTTTGACCAATCAACATAGTTTAGCCCATTAAATTTGATCATATTATTGCTCAAACCATTAATGTTTTTTAATGCTTTGATAAAATTAATGGATTCAAACAAAATAACTACATTAATCATGCATTTAAGTTCACTTTTAAGTGACACTTAAACTGATAGGCAATCATATAAATCATTCATTTAAGTTCACCTTTTGGGTGATGCTTAAACCGACAAATTCCATATAATTAAAATATTAAAATAAATACACTTTAATGGACAATCAATCATACTTAAGTCTACATGTATGTTATCTTTGGATATATATAAGCAAATTTACTAAGTATGTCAAATGTCTCACTTTAATGTCATTAATAATAAATAATGGTTCACCTTTAAATAATCCATAAATGCCTTATAATAATGAACTTCAATTAATATAAATCAATTATTCATAATTTATCATCTTTTATTTTAAATACATAAATAAATACTTTTTAATTACTATTATTAACATATAACATTTTCCATTCTATAGCATAAAATGAACATGAAGGTGAATTCACTGAATCAGGATTTGTTACTTTCCAAAACAAAGATAATGAATTAAATTAATGCATGTTTCGCTTCATCAAGTGAAACTAACAATAAGATAACACAAAACATTATATCATGCCTGTCAGTAAATGCATTTTTCAAATTGGAATTAATAAACCCTTTTGTTCATGAAGTAAAAGCAACATACTTGCCAAAGGAGCATGCGGTAGGGATTGTGAGTTGCATTCTTTTAATTTAAAAAACATTTTGGCAAGATGAGATGAATGACTATTCTTGTAACTGGAAAATATTTCAATTCACGTTATTGTTTGAACCTAATCCAATGCCATCCATCATTGTAGAGCTAATTAAAATAAAAGAGAACTCATGCATCCAATTTAAATAAACACAGGTTTGCAATTAATCTTTAATCACGATTCATACAGGATATGTGATTTTTAATTCATGTAAATTGAAATTTACAAAGAGAATGAAAATTATATGTAGTGGAACACAATAATAATTTCATCAAGGAATAAAACCAATAATATGAATCATTTCATTCACATACCATTTTACTATTCGCAGCAGCAATTATAAAATTCTTAAATTTCATAATTTCAAATTAGGATCTCTATAATTAGAAAAAACACCACATAAAATTTAGAGAACTTGGTTCTGATATGCATGTAAGCAATTTTAAATTTCAATTTCTGAAATCATACATGATCTTGAATTTTATGTTTTTCACAATATTCTTATATACATAATTACGAAGGAAAAAAATTTACCTAGATCCATTACAAAGTTCTCTTAATGAATATTTTCTCTTCTTTTACTTCTCTTTAATAGCTTCTTGATGATATAGAAATTACCCGAAAAAAAATTTTGCTTATGTCAAAGTCACTATGTTTTTCGTTCACTAAAGAACGTAACTCCTTCTCCACTTTTACTTGCCTATCTTAAGCCGTGAGCATAATCATTCTGTTTTTTTTATTTTGACCGATTGTGTGGTCGTTTGGCCCACACCTTGACCAAGCAATCAATATTATACACAGGCCCCTCAAGCCTGAGCATGGCCTATGATTGTTGAAGACAATAGTTGGGACACTTGAACTTCATGCCTTCTCTTAGGGGATGTGAAGCCTCAAGTTGTTTGCACCATTACATGCTAATAGATATGACAATTATGGATTTTTGACAATTAAGCCACTTATTTCTATAAATAGGGGTGGCATTGGCCCGACTCTTTCAACTTTTCTCTTACTGCTCTACCTTTATCATTCTTTTTTCTACTTAAGGTAATAATAATGTCAACCATTGATCTTTACTCGTCTGAGGATTCTTTTGGTAGGGATGGTTGGGGATATGTTGATGATGCTTCAACGTTAACACCATCATCCAGGTGATCTTGAGGATGATCCTATCCTAGATGCTACTATTATAGAGATTGAGTTTGATTTCTCTTATGAGAAGGATGCACTAGATCTTTCAGTCATCCTGGGTTACAATTAGGCATCGCACGAGGTTCGTGAATATGCGATTTGCTTCCGTTGGGGTGCATAATTGTGCAATTGAGCCTAATTGGTAAACGTGCTTGGCGACAATGTAGAGCACCATGTCCTTGACCTACGTGCCAGCAAGGGAAACCAGCAGGTGTGTCATGGTAGGGAATGTTTTAAGTTGGATTTATTTTATATGTAATCCTACTTGTTCACCGATCTACTCATTAGGGTACCGTTCGAAAATTTTCAATGAGGATGTTGCACAAATTGAATTTAGAGCTTACTTAGCTTCATCCAAATGGTTGGATTACTATTCAGGTCTTCCAAGATCTGCGCTAAGAGACTCTTCCAAGATCTTTGCATGTGGCGCATTTAGCAAAGTATATTGATGAAAGCACATGCCTTTGGCCTACTCCTTGGATCTCGAATCTTGATTCCTTCTAAAAGATTTTTTTGTTGGTTCCCTTCTTAGGTACAGGTTTCGCTCACATATGCTTTCTGAAGTTCTTCATTTCTTCAACTTGAAAGAACTTAGCCACTTGCTACCTAAGTTCATTCAAATTCTTTACTTGTTGCATTCATAAACTATCTTTGAACAACCTAGTCCGTAGAACGATGATCATGATGCATGACCACTTTAGGGTTGAGGTTCCTTATCTGCAATGAAACTTTTCCAAATTGTTCCATGAATGTTCAAAGAGACTCATCCTTCTCTCGCCTAATGTTGACCAAGGCAATTGAAATCAGACCCGATTAGGTTCGGATAGAAGGAATATAATTCTTCATGCCTTGTTCCTACCGAATGATTGCATTTTTAATGCACATTACCTTCAACTCTTCCTCGTATCTTTTTTTCATCTCATGGAATATAATAATTATATAATCTACTACCTAGAAATTCTATTTATACTTTTTATAATAAACTTTTAATTAAAGTCCACTTAATCTAATTACTAACTTAATTAGAATTACTTATCCACTGGAGAATAATTGTTCAATTTTTTTCAATTAAGATAATAAGATTGGTTTAATTGGCCAATTGCCCACTCATTGACTGGGCCAACAAATGCAAACAAATTATAAACCAAAACTCTAATAACAGTTTGTTGGTATATTAGATTACGAAATTTACTAATAGAAAGGTGTAGAAGCACTGGACGATTTAATACAACAAATTGCGTAAGGAAACATTAAAGCACATTATATGATGATGAACAATAATATATATTAATCAATTCTTGATGAACATATATATAAATCGGATATCACAATAAGTATTACAATTCATGACACTCAGATATAAAAGAGCGGATTGCAACTACAAAGTTCAACTTACTTGAACCTCTTAAACATTAGCAAAGACCACATTATACAAAGGTTAGTAACAAGTAACTAACCTTATAATATGATTGTATAGTCTTAACTAATTTAAAAGAATATATCCATCCAATATCAGCATATGAACAAATGCTAACTATTAGACGAGATATAAACGATGCAAGGCATCCTCAACAAAAGCCATATGCAACACCCGTCTCCTTCTCATTCAAATATTCTTTATAGCCAATTGAAAAGTCATCTCTGCCAACTTCCCCTTCAAGGATCAATGATGATTATTTAAAAGTACAACAACACTTTATATATGTACGTATATATGTATTTTTTTTCTTAAATCATATGTATAATTATACCTCTTCAAGATTTGAGAAGAGTAATTTTTATAATTAACCCCTCATTTCTACCAAAAATTGGAAATTCTGGTTGAATATTCCATGCATGCATAGGGTTGAAGTGGCTCATAACCCTAATGATCTCATGCTTATCTCTTGGTAACGACTATCAACAATATTTAAGTCTTGCAACCTCATTTGGTGGTAAAACTCAGCAATGAACTCTTCCGCCTTCGCATCAATCATCTCATCCCCTTCCCCATCATTGCTATCACCATTACTATTCTTCTCCTTCACACCTTCTTCTTCACCTTTGTTATTATTATTATTATTATTCTCCGCCTCCTGTTCCATTTCGTTTAGCCCTACGGCCGAGGCGTAACGGCTGCTACACCGAGACGATTGGCATGTAAACACAGAAATAGAATCAAACGCATCATCTCCGTGATCAACGCAATTCGAAAACGGCGTTGAGGGGATCATTTTAGATTGAGCAATGTTTTTACTGTTATCACACAGTGTAGATTGGTCGGTTGGCATGTGCAGTGGTCTCATGGACCCCACGATCTTCTTCCACACGTTCTTGGACTCCTCATCCACAATAATTTTCGATTTTCTGGAACGCCCTGATCGCATCATGAACAGCGCCACCTTAAAAAAGTTCTTGAACCCCTTTCCCTTCTTGCGGGAAGAAAGAGTATTTATTTTCTTAGGTTCTTCGTGGGGGATAATTGCTTTCTGGGCATTGCTAATGATCACAGAGTTTTCAGGGTTGAGCTCCATTACGTATGGGAGAAAGGAAATTAAGAAAATAACTTAGAATTATAACAAACGGTGATATTTCGCCCTGCTTACAAGCAGGGGAATATAGAAGAAGAGTGTTATGAGAAATATTTGAGGTTATATTATGCGTGGAAGTTAAGGAAGGGAAAGAGCCAGCAAAAAAATACTGTCGTTACATAATTATGTAACAAATAAACAGTGTCATAGTGGGACGTTGGTTTATTTGGGGACATTATTGTTTTAGGGAATTCTAATATTGAGAAGGAAGGTTCATGAGTGTCGGTTTTTTAGGCAAAGGATTCGCAGAGAAGGTTTGTTTCGGGGCAACTGTTACCTTTATTTTTTGTTGTTCTTCTTATAGTTGAATCGGTCTTCCAGTTGAATAGGAAAAGACATTTTACTTAAATTTTAAAGCATGTTTGAACCTAACTTTCTCGTATAGAGATGGACCAACAAAATATTGCTAATAGCAACGCAAAACACATTTGTCAATATTAGGCACATCAGGTTATGTGTTAATTTTGTTACACCCTGAATTAATGTAAAAATCAATTAATTAAATACTATTTTAGATTTAACTTTGGAAATAATTATTATAAAAAAGGATAATTTTATTTTTTATTTTAATCGTGTAATTCATAATTGAATTATATCATCTATGATACAATTAAATTATCATATTTTGGGATCAACTTAGCTACTTTGATTTAATTAAATTCAACCATCTTATATTGCATGGGTTTCTTGTATATGCATGGGCCATACAACCAGCCTTTATACAGGGTTCTCCTCTCACTTTCATAGTTGACTTTCAAAGAATAATATAGTTCATATTTTGTTCTCCTCTCACTTAGTCTTACATCTAGAGCTTGTTGATCTTTTCCATGGCTTCCGAATCTATATCCACTCAAACATCCTGACCTACCCATCGACACTTCCACCTTCGTTCCTCATCATTTCATCCCAAACACATCCATCTCGTTCATCTAACTCAAGAACCGTTCAATGTAAAATCTGTCTAAAGATGGATCATAATGCCCCTGATTCCAGGCACAGATTTACTCAATAATGTCAGCTCTCAAGAATTGAAATTATACATTTCTCAATGCTACACACATTATTAATCACCTTCCAACTCTTGTTTTGAATAATAACACAACACATCATACTCTGTTTCACACAAACACTGATTTTGCATATTGGGATGCTTGTGTTTTCCTTTACTTTGACCTTTTCAACAACACAAATTTAATTTCAAATCCTCTGGTTGCTTATTTGTTGGTTATAGCTCTAATAGAAAAGGATACATTTGTTTACATCACGTAATGTTTTTTTTTAATGAGCAATTGTTTCCTTACAAGATTACTCCCAATCCCTTTGAACCTTGTGATTGTTCGCAGCCTGTTATCTCCACTTCACCTTCTCTCATAGTTCTACCACCAGAAAAATCTCTTACCCTTCCGTCTCAACCTGATCATTCCACCAAACACCATCATTTATATCTTCTCCAATCACCATCACCGAGCCAAACACAAACACCTCCCCTGACACTTATGATCCTTCTCCCATAGATGATATTACAGTTTCCTCTCCTTCTCCACCTTTTTACATCCATCCAATGAAAAGTCATGCTAAATCTGGCATTTACAAACACAAAACCCTTCAAACCCACTTCTGACAAAGCTGCCTTCACAGATCCTAATTGATATAGTGCTATGAAAGTTGAGTTTGATGCGTTATGTGCAAACTATACTTGGACTCTTGTTGATCCACCACCAGGTTCACATGTTATTACCTGTAAATGGATGTTTTAAAATAAGTATAATAAAGATGGCTCTCTGGAAATACGCAAGGCCGGCCTAGTGGCTCAAGCCTTTAATCAAGTTGAAGGGTTGGATTTCACTGACTTCAGTCCCATAGTCAAACCAACTACTATTCATGTTGTTCTTTCTCTGGCAGTTTCAACGAAATGGCCAATCAACCAACCAGACATCAACAATGCATTTTTGCATGGCAATTTGCAAGAAATTGTATACATGAGTCAACATAACTCTTACTATAGGTTTTCAGGGAAAAGTCTCTTTTAACAACTTTTTTTGACAACATATATTGGTCCATTTCAAATAATTTTTAAATTTAAATTCAAATATACCAATAAAATAATGACACATATCCTCTTATCAAAAATTATTAAAAAGAATTGTCAACATATCATCAACCTTAGACGAAGAGCCCTGTAGGTGATCAGTGTGCTTCAATGTCAAGGAAAAAAACTCAGCAAACCAACATCTACAATGTGGAGTTTTTAAGATTTTTTATACAGATTATATAAACCAAAGGCATTACAACAGCTTTTATATATAATGATTGTCAAAAGAAAAAAAAATGAATCTAAGATAATTATATAGCAAAAATTTTCTCTTATTTTAACATTGTCACCACTCACTTTTTTATGAGAATTCATTAATAACCGTTGTAAAGAATTGTAATTCATGATATATTCTACACAAATGAATTATCCTTGTATATCAAGTTATTTTTCTTTTAAATATAGAAGTTATAGTATGATTTTTATAAGATACTTCATCATATAATTCCATTAATCTTCCATTTATTTTCTCAATTACGTGTTTATATTTCTCTTGAAAACAGAGAAACAGAAACCTATAATATTTTGAAGGAAAAACTTATCATACATATGAAAAGGAACTAAATGAGTAAGTGAAAACATCACATAACAGGTATAATATATGGAGACTATATGATAAAGATTTTTTTTATACAAAAATTATAATATTAGTTGTTTAAAAAGAGAGAGAGAGAGAGATTAAGAAAACATGATAAAGAGACAAATATACTATTTGAATGAACAAAATTGCTTTTATCCTAATTTTTAACAATAAAGATGAAGTTAAGCATATCTATAAAAAAGGAAAAAGTTTGATACCCAAAATCAAATTACCTAAACCTAGCAATTTTGGGATTTGCTTAAAGAAATATCTAAATGTAGTTCTTTAAATATTTTTATATGCAACAAATATAAATTTAGTTGTGATTGCAAACTACTATTAAAACTAGTCTTTCGAACTCAAAGTAAAACTTTTTTTAATAATTTTAAAAATAGAAAAAGCTATTATATTCCCCATAAATGTGAGTTTATAAAAAAATAAAAAAACAACTTTTGGAAATAATTGATTTATGAAGATAGTGTGAGAAAAGAAAACGTAGCTGCATCATTATGCATGCCAGCTAGTACCTCTGATTCACTCACTGCAAAATGACATTCTTTTTCCATTTCATGGGAACAAAGGCTAGCTGGAACCTTTGAAGTTTTACACATTCTTGTACATTTAAGAGTAAGAAACAAAATAAAGGAAAAACAAAAAACAAGTCATACCTTTGTTCTTTCTCTTCTTCCTAAATATTACAGTGTAAAAGTTTCGTTCTCTCTTTTGTAAATGTCTCTTTTCTAGGGTTTTTCATTTTAACTAATCACTCTAGGATATTTCTATTATCTGTTTATAGTTTTATGTAGCCATTGTTGTTGGACTTGTGTTTTCTGTATTGTCATTTTTATGTGAAGTTCACGCTTTGATTTCAAGCTTTGTGTTAGAGCATAGAAGAAGGAGGTAAGTTCAGGATAGGGTTATTCTAGAAATCATTTAATTGAAGTCGTTGCGATGGATTTTGCAATAAGAAAATATAATATGACTGTTATATAAAAATAAAATCAACGTAATAAATAGTATTTTACCTTGTCATTATTTATAATCAGCATAAAAAAAATATAATTTTTTATCTGGATCGATGATTATAAACTGTGGATAATTATTCTTACCATCATAGCTATATTGTATAGGACGATTTTCTATGAGCTGGATGTGAATGTTTTGGTTGACTTCTCCATGTCAACATTTGCGAATTTTTATCTCAATTCATTTTAAAAAGTTACGTAATTTTTAAAGTTTCTGGCATTTTCAATCTTCTGGAAAAATAAAAGAAAAGAAAGGGGAAAAATACAAGTGATACAGTTCATCATTTATAATTCGACATAACTCTCAAACGTATGAACACTTAAAGATTCTAATTGAAAAAATAATGTTGAAAGTGTTTATTTTGGTAATTTAAAAAAAGTTTAATCCATACAATAGATCCAACATTTGCTATATGGATGGTTCCTGTTGAAATGGGACGAGAATAACCACCTGTCTGAAAGTCTTGGATGTTGAACGTCTTTCTTGTTCTGTGTTTCGAATGAGTGTTCCGAGTGATTAACCGGTGTAAGCTCCTTGCTTCAAATGACCGAAAAGTGTAGGGGGGACCTGTAGAATAAACTCCGACAAATCAGAATTTTTTTTCTGTAAGCCTTTTGAAACTCAATAATGAGTAAAAGATGAGTTTACCTCGAAATTAAACCCTATTTATAGAGTTAAGAGAATCTGACCAATTAATTTACTTCTTAATGATCATTGATACAAATCTTAACCGCTTAGTCATGATGTATTTTCTTGCATGTCAACCGCTTGGTCCTTTTCTTCTAATTTGTCTCTAGACCGAACGGTCATAAGATACTTTGTTACACATCAACCGTCTAGTCCTTTCTTTCCTGTTTATCATCGAATCCGGTCCGTCAACTTATATAACATATGGATAATTGCCAATTCATTATCCTTTATTCTTAAGGAGTACGAAATCATAAATCCTATTACATACAAATAAAACACAATATAAATTTGTTGTGACATTTTTTTAATAATTTTTTAAAGAACAAATGAAGTTTTGGAGAGAAAACAATGTGCAGTAGGTAAAGAATGAATTGCGTGATCGAAACGACAGAGAAAGTTCCTAGATTGTAACGGAAAAATAGTTGTTAGAGCTTTGGATCCGCTAGTTTTTAATTGATATATTACGACAACCTTTCCTTGCAAAAAGTGCGTAAACTTTGCGTCTAAAATGTTGTTTAATGATATTTAAATTTTGTGACTTAAAGCATTCACAGCGGCGTTCAAGTATGATCCAACAAAATCCAACTACAAGCAGCCTCCATCTCATGTGTTTGTGGGTCCTTCTCTCTGTTTTCTTACATATATTGTTACATATGTAATATGACTAAAAAGACCTTCGTACAGAAGATGGATTTTAAAAAGTTATTATATTTTAAAATATTAAATATATTTTTAATTTTTAAAGCAAGACGTAAAATTAAAATTTATTTATATTTAAAATTTTGACATATTTTAATTTTAATTTTAAAGTGAATATAGTTAAAAAATTTAACAATATTAATTATTTTTAACATGTTAAATAGTTTTTCGAACCCACATTTAAAATAGATGTGTGCAACTGAATAAACGATACAGATATTAGTCTAACATATATAAAAAAAATTAATATAAATGAATTAAAAATAACTATATCTTGAGATCAATTTTTATTAAAATTTTTGATAAAAATAATTTTCAATTTTATATTAAATTTTAGGAAAGAAAAAAATATTTAATTAATTTTTAAACTTGATGATCACCTTACTAACCATTTTTATCTGTTACGTAAATTGCGAATAAAGTGTTTTAAATCATTCTAACTTGGGGTCCTAGTACTTCAACTCTGTTATCGTTAACATCTAATAATGATGAGCACTAAAGTGTTTTACAATACCAAACTAGTTTTTTAAATAGGTATTCTATTTAAGGAAAGATATTAAAATACATAAAAATCGTTCTCATGTGATTTTTTAACCCTTCTCATAACTTATAATGATTTTTGTTTTCAATATTTGAACAGTATCCTTAAAAAACTTCCCAAACATGAGTTAGTGTATTATTTCTAATAATTATGGAACATAAAGGGTCTTAAATGCTTAAGTTGATTGGAAGACTATGGTTGGTAAATCAATGATAAGCTATGGGAGTGGAGGGCATTATAGTAATGAAGTAAACAAAAATTATATAATGTGCAGTCTATCCAGCTTGATCCAACCGCGTACAGTGGAGACGTGTCCTTAACGAGTTGGCACTTCACATTTGATATGTGAAACTTGAGACTGAAAACAAAAACTACTAATCTGTCTCTTTCTCTGATCACGCTACGCGTCCAAAAATCTCCCACACCTTTCTCACTCTTTCTCTCTCCCATATATATAGTATATGTCTTTCATCCAGCACATTCAAAAAGAGTTTCCACTATTATATACGCATACACTGCTCTAGTCTTCATCAGGGTTGTGTTGTGTTTCAACAACATTAATTGAAGAACACTTGGCGTTTACTGATAGTTATAACAGCAATCATGGGTTTGAAGAACCGTGGCGTTGGTCATAGAGCATGGAATCTGCTGCGAGTGACATTGCTGTGGGCACGTAAAGGTGGGGTGTTGAGGCGGAGGGTAGCGATGGAGCTGCGTCTTGTTCCAAAGTACTTGAAGCGTCTCGGGCACAGTAATACGCCGCCCAGCCATATTCATTACTTTGAGCGAGAACTGTCCTTCGACAAGACCCCCATTTTTCATGTCAAGATGTACCGTCCAACCTCTATGCGCTTCCACTTGCCTCACATTCCTTGTATTAACCCACAAGTTGATTTTGAATATGATTTCAACGATGATGATGTTGAATATGATACCGGGAGAAAGAGTGCCCTCACGGCTGCAGGAGACCGTGACCAAGAATTTTATCATGATTATGAAAGACGCCTGGAGGTGATGTCTTGTGGTGAACAGGAGGAACAACAGGAAGCAGATGCGCAAGGGATAGATAAGCGAGCCGAGGAGTTCATAGCAAAATTCTATCAGCAAATGAAGCTGCAGCGCCAGATTTCTCTTCTACAATACAATGAAACACCCAATAGAGACTCCACTTGTTGAGCAGTTTTACAAAACTACGTGCGGCTTACTTCATTTTTCCTTCTTTTTCTGTTGAGTTTTAATGCCACTGTCAGTGTTACAACATTTTAGTAAAAGAAATGAGACAGAGGGAGAGTACTTCGGGATACTGTAAATGTCAGGAGCTACACTTGAGTTCTACTATTTACATTTTTTTCATGATTATGGAATAAATTCTACAGAGTTGTCATTCGTATTTTGAATTTAAAAGAATGTGATTTATGACATCGAAAGAACTTCTATAAACTTGTGTAATGCTATGAAAATAATTTGCTCTTCATATTCTGCAAACTTATTTCATGCCCAAAATTATAATAAAAAACCATTTATAAAGAAATTATAAAATAGTTAAATTATTTATATAAACACTATATCTATGTATCACTAAGCAGAAACAAGCTAAATCTTGCGTAAAATAAACGGTGCGATGATACGAAGTTGACAGATTTCATCCATAATTTCCAACGCTGTACAGGCCAATGTAAACAGAGAAATAGAATGGTGACTAAGAATAATGATACCAAATTAACCGTTGTTTCAGCTTGGCACTTGTTTCTGAAAATTAATACTTCGTGATCCTTATAGTAAATCGTTAAATTATCATCAAATCAAAAAGAAGAAATTAAGTTTCTAATACATAAATGTATAGCAAAAGTTAAATGTAGATAACCGATTCTCAGAAACAGTAACTATGTTGATCTTATGAAAATAGAGATAAAAAATTGAGTTTTAAAATCGTATGTATGAATCAACCATCATGTCATAAATTCATCATTATAGTTTCATCCATAAAACGATTTCTAATTTCCAAAACTCCGTCAACAAACCTTCCAAAATAATTGACATGAATTACCTCTTGGATTTGTTGAATAGAAAATATAAAACCTAACAAGCGTAGATACAATGAAAAACATCACGTATATTTGCGGTAGCATGGTAAACTCATCAACCTCTCAAGCGGTAATACAAAAGTCCGTAAATGACAGTTTATGGTCAGTAATGCAAAAAGTGACTGCTTAAATAGTAGCAAAATATGTGCCATATTCATATTGAATTATCATCAATACATTTTTATTCTGCAACGAAGGTCGAAAAGATATCGAAAATGAAATATTATATTAAAGGACATGGTATTACATCAACGGCAAACTACACCCACCGGAAAGTGTTTGGCCACTGCCCAGATATATTTAGAGCGTGGCCAAGACTTGCCGATATAAGCAAAAGACCCTATGAGCCCTACAAAAATACTATTCTAGCTGCCATGCTTGATTGCACTATCGTTCACAACCGAAGATACACTAGTATTTGCAACCTCCTTTAAGCATCTTGCCATAAAGTTAATACAAAAAAATTAATGTGGGGTTTTCTGATGATAATAAAACAATGGATGTGGAGGTGTGAATAATATTACTCGGCGACTACGCTAGTGTAAGCGTAGGCAGCTGCAAATGTACAATATTACTCCCTTCCCTCTCCCCAACTTTTTTCCCTCTCCCCAACTTTTCTCCCTCTGGAAAATCAGTTTACAATGGGAAGATTAAAATATTCTAGGAGAGGTTCTTCTAGTAATAAAATCAAAGATCAACTTCCATTTTGCCTACTAATATACGCTTCCAATTTCCCTGTTGCGGCCAATATGAGACCTACGTGCAGCATCGTTAAATGTTTAATAGACAACCAAAACAGAATTGATGATAATAGGTATGAGCTATTTGAAATGAGAAAGGGGAATTAAGTGTTTGAAACTACCAACTCAGAACAGATGGTGAAAATAGCTCTTAAGTTCATTCATTATATGGTCCTTAAGATATAAAAGACGAGTTAGTGAGTAGGCAGTACCTAAAAACAAAGCAGATGGCCTAGCTGGTCGTGATTTGAATTCTGGATGGAATTGCACGCCTACATAAAATGGATGACTTGGAAGCTCTAAGATCTGCATGAGAGAATTTATGAAAATCCACAAAAATAGATTTAGGGTGCATAAAAACAAGTGGTGAAAGAAGCAAATTCCGTGTAACTATAAAATATAGGAACACAAAAACAGGATAACAAATGCAACCACAAATGAAACTGAGATTCTCAACGTTTGTCCTAAAGTAATGTTGCTTCGCATCAACATTACCCAAGCTAAAAACTTACCTCCATTCGTTTTCCACTTTCATCCTTCCCCACAAATTGAAGTCCAGCTTCTTCCAAAGTTCCAATCACATCTGGATTTACCTGCATTATGTTGACGTCAAATAACAGAACATGTACCACATCACAAACATCCCCCAAAACGATCACAGTCACAAAAAAGAAGCTTCACAATCAAACCTCGTATCTGTGCCGATGTCGTTCATCCACATACTCTGAACTACCGTACCTAGCAATTACAAAAACGAGCAAAATAAGGAAACATTGTAGAAGTGTATAAAAATTTTCCACAACACTGTTGAATTTTTCAGATCCACATTCCGTGCAAAATATTCCGGACAAGTAATAATCGTTAAATTCTTTTTTCAATGTGAGTGTGTTTGTGTGGGAGGGGTGAAAGGGGAGGGAGGGATTACTGATGATCAAGCACCTTAGTACTTGAATAAACCCAGCCTCATATAGTGACATGTTTCTTTCGTAGTAAAGCAGGCCTAGACTGAGACTTAATATTGGTCAATAGCCCGACACCTCTTAAAAAGCAGTATAGTTGGGGGACCAGGTGAAGATGAGTTATTTCAATACAGGGATATCTGACCTGCTTTTTATTTATTATTTCATCAACTTAAAATACTACCTAAGGGGATATAGCTAGGTCACATACAGCTTGGAAGTGATACAATCAGATGTCTGTAAGAGTGTTCTCCGAGATCCAAGTCTCATGGTACTTCCCATATGCGTTCGTGAACCCTGTTTATGACAGAGTCATTACAAACAAACAAAAAAGTAGAATAGGGAAAACGGGGAACTGAAGAGCTCAGACACATACATACCTCTGGCATGAAAATCACAACAGGATTTGGTGTTTGGGCATCAAACTCTACACTGTTTGCTTTTTCCCAACCCAAAACCTTTGAATGAATGATGAATTACAATGTTAAAAACATGTAGTTAAAAGAACCAAATATCAGAAACAGATATGTTACTTACTGATCTAGCAAACTCAATTACAGAAATTTGCATTCCCAAGCAAATCCCCAGGTAAGGAACATTGTTCTCTCTAGCATATTTGGCAGCAAGCATCATACCTCTCACACCACGATCTCCAAATCCCCCAGGAACCAAGACACAATCTGCGCTCTGTAAGTGTCAATTTTAAAAAATTGCTGTCGTCAGAGTCAAAAGCAATGTGATAGGTTCAAGGGGAAGTATATGTTAGAAGGAATAAGGGTAAAAGACAGTTATAACTGTCTGTGAGGTGGGTTGTTGTAAGCAGACTATTATATATAGTCTGAACAGGAGTTGTTTTCAGTAGTTTTCCTTTGGAAAAAATAGTAAGTGAAAGGAAGGGAGAGACAGGTACCCGAAAGACCTGGGATTTGTGTGTACCAGTCACTAGATACAGATCAAGCTGTCTGGTTTTCATAAAAAGATCATCCAAGAACCTGTCTTGGAGTTCTTTACAGTGTTAATAAAATCTGGGTACCTATCACAATGCATATTTCCTGGTACTGTATCAGTCCAATTTGAAACATGATCCAACAGTTCACTATCGATACTATACACAGAAAGCATGCCATTTTCCCCCAACTAAAAAGCCTAAAATCTAGCAGACGTAAGGTACATTATCTAAAAGTCTGAGGTTTCAGAATTTGCCCACCATATGCTCAAGATATAATTTGACTAAATTTTCATAAATTGTACGTAACGCTAGTGCGTTTACCTTCAAAGTCGTCCAGGCTGCAGCATGTGCTTCTGGTGTCTGAATAAAAACACAATAAAATAAGCCGGACATTCTTCAAAGTGACAAGTAACCTAATTTCTTCAAATGCAATTTGAAAGAATCATTACTGATTTTGCACTCTCGTCTTCTAGGTCAGACGCTGCAATCCAGTCAATCGATGGCTTAAAAGAGCGTGCAACACAAGCATGCAGAAGGGCCTGCAAATAATCAGGCATTATTAAAAACTATTACACAAATAAATAGATGTAAAATTATTAAGTGCATTTCAATGACAGCCCTTGTATTGAATTGTTAAAAAAGACTTGCAAAAACAAAATTTATTTGTTAAATGAAAAAGCCACCGTGCTGCAATGGAAGTGAGTTAATGCTCCTAAATTGTTGTTCACGCTTTAATTATATAAAACAACAAAGCATGCTAATTGCTACCAAAAGGAAATGGCAGTTTTAAGGATATAGTAAGAAAATGAAATTCAGATTATTTCTCCAGAAAGTGACATTAGATTTATGGGGGGAAATCAGACTAAAAGCAAAAAACGCCAGAATTTTAAATGTTATTGTCAAGTTGTGCATATATGATAGATTCCTCATTTTTAAAACCAAGTCAATAGCTACATAGTCAATATAATAATCTGCCATTAAGTTTTCAGTTAAATATACTGTCATCGTGCCACTCTTTCGATAAACATGAAATAAGAGATAAAACACACCTTTACAACCGATAAATATGAATCTGTTAGACCAACATACTTTCCGACCATTGCAATCCTAACCTGTAAATTTCAAGTGCTATCATGATCATTGCACAATTTATTATAAAATTTTGGAAAAAGCATTGCAAACTAAAGATGTAATACTAACAGATTCAGTAAGACTGTCAAACGTCTCGGCCATCTCTGTCCACTGCTGCAAATCAGGAGGTGTAGCTTGGCTGAAAAAGAATTTAGTAAGTGTGAAGAAAAAAACAAGTATTATATATCCAGCATGCCTAAGTATGATCAACTTTATTCCGAATAATGAATATATTCTGTCTCGCTACACTTATGATGTAGGATGGCAAGAGGGGTCATTTAAGCATACATAGATTACAGTTCAACTGGTCATGCAATTAAGCGCAATTACTGTTGTTGACACTTCGTGTTATTGAAGTAGAATAAATTTATCAATGGTTTTGACTTTGAAGGATGCAGGAGAAATAAAGTTTATATCATCCCAGTCAAGGTTTGAAGACTGTAACAGACTTGATTAATCAAATTACATAATAACTAGAATTTTCTTCTATCTTTCTTAAATCAAGAAATCGTCTACTTTCTAAGAAAAAAAACTCACTTGAGTAAGTTAAGCTGCTGCAGAATTGAATGGTGAGCATTTTGGTTCTGAAAATAGCAGCCAATCATGAAAAAATTCACAAAATATAAACAAAGAAGCCAAGCTTCAATGCAACCAAAAGATTTATAAAAAAACCCACTCTCAATAACAGGGGAATATGCCAAATATTTGGTACATCATGGATGTTCAGAATATTCTCAATCTGTGAAAAAGCATACAGAAAATATAGATCAATTAACCAATAGGACAAAACTCTCAGACAACTGAGCTGGGTTCACCAACAACTTACGGGAACATGGCAAAATTTTGAGAGTTTTTCTTTGGTACTTTCTAGAAGAGGCTGCCAAATTCAAGAATGAAGTATTTCAGCAGCTAATTAACCAGACTAGCATCAAAGACAACAGCAAAAGTCAAAACAGAAGGAAACATTTGAAAAACAGTGAATTATAGTTGATTTTAGCAATTAGAAAAGATGAACAATGTGAAATTTAAGTAATCACCACATTATCCTAATAGTACTATTAAGGTAAGAATGCAGCTTAACATTATAGCCCCAATTGTAACAACATAATTTCCCTGGGGAAGAAAGAGCTAAACAAATTCAACACAAGCTCGAAGTAGCTTTGCATAGTACTCAGTCTGTCTTTTTTTACCAAGAAATCATATTTCCTAAAACAAAAACACAGTACCTTGGGGTAATGAAATGGGAGAGAAAAAGACCGAGAGAATATAGGTTTTAAGGTTCTTTTCTAAGTCATTAGGCCTCCTTTATCTATTTACATGTACAGAAGAATGTTGCATGTATAACGTCAAGCCCAACATCCCAAATACTTAATCTAACAATATTCATCCTTGTACTACCCTTTCTAAAACTTAACCAGAATTCTAACAGGATCCAATGCATTAGTGCTAGAATAATGAAAAAACACACCCAACCAAGAGTCATACTACCTTGCCTCATCTAAACTGTAAAGAACAACAACTTTGAACGTCATATGTAGGCCTTTATAAAGACTGCATTAGAGCAACTACAATGCAAGGATCTTATAATAAACTCTCATGAAGTCTTATTTTACTTTAAATGGGTCTCATCATGCCACATCACTTATAAGCAACTCTTACAAGTTCTGTTCCAACGGTGGTAAGGTCTTGTGAAACCCACACATCTATAATTTTGTATTACATTTCAATTCTCAAGACATGAAGGTTGATATTCAAAAATTATTTTTTATTCTCGAGACCATACTAAACTCATTCTTAATTTTAAGACCCTGATCATGTCAGTCAGCGGGGATTTTGTTATAAGACCTGAGTCTTAAATTTAAGACTATTGATAAAACCTTTGCATTGGAGATGTTTTACATGTTAATCTGAAAAACAGTTTTTCATCTACTGAACAACAGATTAATGGTTAGAGAAAAATAAAAATAAAAGAACATTTATCAACGTGACTATGACAAAAAATATGAACAGCGTGAAAGTGTCAACCACATTCAGCAACATTATCATCATCAGATTCTTTATCAAATATTATTACTAGGGAACTAGGTAAAGCCAATTTTTCTGACTTTTACCCACACATTTAGTGAAAGAACCAACTTTAAAGGTAAAGTGAACTTCCATTAAGACGAGCATATTAACAAATATTAATCATAATCATATTTGTTGCTAAAAGTGGAACCTGAATTTTGTAACTGATGCTCGTGTCAATAATTCCCTTGGCTTAAAAGAAAGAAAATAATAGTGTAATGTGCAAGTGGGCATGATAAGATTGAGTGAGCAAGAATTTTGTTACTGAAGCTCATTTCATAATTCCTTGGCTTAAAGAAAGAAAAGAACAGTACAGTGCCCAACTGAGTAAGCTAAGATTAAGTGAGTAAGAAAAATATATGTACTGCTACTCCCAAAAAATTCAAGAGCGAATCTTAACAACACAATAATTTTTTTAAATGCATCCCCGTACTAAAATGGCAGAACAATATACCTCAGCAGAGCGACTTGTTAAAAGATGAGGTGTCAATCCCAATGCTCGCAGTTCCCTGACGCTATGTTGTGTAGGCTTTGTTTTCTGGAAGCAGAATATTGTACCCCGAAATGAGAAAAAAAAATCAATTTAAACTGTCTGCTGCATTAATGCACAAGTAGTTAAATAGTACTTGCTCTCCCACGACACCCAACACTGGTACCAGGCTAACATGGATGAGACAGAAGTTATCAGGCCCTGAGAAGGAATCATGAGAATAAAAACATAAAAAACGTATTATAAATACTATGTATCAAGATAACATTTCATTGCCATAATAAAAAGGATAAATTGTCAGCCAAAGAAAACTTTTCATTGCTATACTTGGACAAATACTTTTTGTTGCTTTAAAATTAGCTTGCCTTCCATATTGGGGTGATTAGGGGAATTTTCAAAAAGATTTAAAAAGGTTTCCGAGTCAAACATGAGGAAAATTATCAGAAATTCAATGATAATAAATAATTTGGGACAATACAAATCATAGCGGTAAAGGGGCCATAACGGTACTGACTAGCATACACAGAAAGAGAGGGAAACGCTATATTGTCTACCGTTAGTTTAAGAGAAAAATATTCTATTTCATACCTACTTGAAAGGACAATTGCCGTAGAGCCTCAATAAATGGCATAGATTCAATATCACCTGTAGAAAGACAAATATGATCTCGTATTATTGATTGAAGCGGATGGTGCAGTTTCAACAGAGGCATCATCCCCGAGTAAAAATCTTACCAACAGTGCCTCCCAGCTCAATCACGCAAACATCCGCAGGGCCCTCTTTTCCGTCCACGGGAATCACGGCAACGGACTCAATCCAATCTTTGATAGCATCAGTGATGTGCGGAACCACCTATTTTGAAATACCAATGACTCAGCAAACCGGTCTTTATTATCCACAGTCCCATACAAGTAAAACAAATATGTAGCAACAAGAGTTAAATGGCATACGTGCGGTGTATCACCTGAACAGTTTTCCCAAGATAATCTCCTTTACGTTCCTTCTCAAGAACAGACTAGTCACAAGAAACGAAACCGTTAAGCCACAAAAGCAAAATCACTTTCTAGTACCCTGTACTGAGTTCCATAACCATTACAGAGGTAAAGCACTGCAAAAGCAAGCATGCACCTGGTATATTTTTCCAGTGGTGATGTTATTATCCTTGGTAAGCGTAACATCGAGGAAGCGCTCGTAATTTCCCAAATCCAAATCAACCTTTCTCCGAGTAAAAACACAACACATAGAGTTGAAATTGAGCACCAGCTCGGCGGAAATGAAATTAAAGCATGCAGAGGTGAAACAAACACTGGAAGAAGGGAAAAAACCTCTCCGCCGTCGTCGAGAACAAAAACCTCCCCGTGCTCGAAGGGAGACATGGTGCCAGCGTCGATGTTCAAGTAAGGATCTGCATGAGAGCAGTTGAAAGGTGAGAATTAGTAGAAAAGCAGTTATACAGAAAACAGAGGAAATAGAATAAATGGAAAGAAAGAGAGAACCGATTTTGATGGAAGTGACACGAAGGCCACAGGCCTTGAGAACGACGCCGATGCTGCTGGCGGTGACGCCTTTGCCAAGGCCACTGACGACTCCCCCGCTGATGAGAACGTATTTCATTTGGTTTTGGGGGAAATGAGAGAAGTTCGCAGACCAAGTGTTTGGGTTTATACCCGAGCGGGAAGGAAGGTTGAGACGGTTATGGAATGGAATAGGTAGTGTGCATTAAGAGACGAGAGTGGTGAAGCTGACGGTCCCTTTCGAAATGGCATTTAAAAAAAACCTAAAGGCAAAAATGAAAAAGCGTCTCAACTCAAGTCTCGTCTCCACCTCTTCCATCTTGTTGGACTTATAGCCGCCTACCGCCCGCAACTGTCCAACTTGCTGCTTTGCGCATAATAAAAAGCCAAAATAAAAAATTAAAATAAAACGTTTTAGTATCAGCTATATCTATTTTTGTGTTAAAATTGTTTTCCTATTTTATTGTTAATAGTACGTTAATATCATAGTAAAAAAATACTAACGTAAAAAATAAAATATAATAAAAGAAGAAATGAAAACAAATTATAGAAAATGACTTTCATGCAAATGCCAAAACAAATAAACATTTAAAATGTTTAATTTTACATATAATATATATTATAGAATAACTTTATTATTATTATTATGTAAAATGGATCGACTGGTCAGTTATTTATAGCGATCAAATGATAAAAGTAAAAGGATATCAATTCGAAAAATTATTTTTGATTAAAAATTCAATCATGATTAATTATATTTGAACCATACTTATTATAATTCAAAACTTGATACAAAAGTTAGAAGTAAAGGTCCAAAAGTAAGATGATAAAAGACACATTAATTATACATTTATTATATATATACTCTCAAAATCGAACTAACTTTGGCACTGGAAAACTTTTGACGGGTATCCTCGACTAACATTGATGAATAGGAATGAACTTGAAGATAAGAAGTGAAAAATCGCTCATTAGAAAGAAAACTCGCTCCTTTATATCGAAACATTTTGACATCTACTATGAAGTTGAGCAAGCAATTGTAATAATCTCATAGTGATCACAGAGAATATGATGAGCAACGTCGTTATAGAAGAAGCTTCAACTAGTCAAACCTTATAAAGATGATAAGTAACCTATAGAATTGATAAGCCTCCATTTTGAAAATGCAACAATGTGCCAAGGGTAAAGCACCAAAAACCTTATCCCTTCCACACCAACGCTACCATTATTTACCAAGCAACATGAGGAGCTTAACCGAACAACACAAGAAGGTAGCTCAGGGGCTAATAAGGATACTTGTGCGCTACAATAACTCGTCCATCGCAACAATAGAGGTTTATTTCCCAAACAACTTGAGGATGTCCATCTTTGACAAGTATGACGGCTCCACTAAGCCTAATGAACATCTTAGAATGGTCATGAACTAAATAGCATTTTATACCACAAGTGATGTTGTATGGTGTAGAGTCTTTTCCATCTCGTTGAAAAGGATAAGCCTTGGCCTAGTTCTCTTCATTGCCCTCGAACTCTATAAACATTTATTTTACCATCCACTCAAAGTTTGTAACACAGTTTGCCATTAGTTGACTGCATTACTTAACTTCAATTGCCTTGGTCAATGTTAGGCAATAAAAGAAGGAGTCTCTATTAGTTACCTAACCTTAATCTCTTTACTATCTCTTTCTCAACCAAACCAAGTCCTCAGGTCTAGGTACCCATGTGTGTATACTCTTCTTCTAAAATACCTATTATTTGGTCGTTGCAAGGGATTATCAAGTCTTTTGCAACGTCTATCTTGCAATAAGTCTTCTAACACAGGATGTTGACCGAACTGCCTTGCTCAATCAGTATCTTACTGATGGCATAATCAACCAATTCGATGGATATAAATATAGGGTCGTCTTGTTCGAGATTGAAAGCTTAGAAGTCTTTAACGGTGAGCGTGATAGGCGACATACTCTTGATACTTTTTTCTACCATGTTTACAACTTTTACTGCATAAATGTCTATTTTCCGAGCGATCATTATGTGTCCTCTCTTTTGGAAAAACCTTTGGAAATGGTATTGATTATGCCTCACATGAGTGATCCCTACTTGAGTGTCTACTTTGGCCTCGACTTTGGCTTCTTCGTCTGGGTTGTTCTTGATGTCGGTTGACCCTTAGTGCAATTCTTTTAGGACTTCGATGCGAGCTTTGTCTATAGGGTGAGCTTTTGTCCAATCGATTTGTCTTAGCTTATTTAAATGTCTCGCTTGAATTAGCTCTTCAATTTTGTTCCTCAAGGTCCCACACTCTTCGATGGTGTGGCCAAGATTGTGATGGTATAGGTAGTGCCCATTTCCATATGTGTTTGGGGGAGTGACCTTCTTCTTGGGTAGAGGCAAGAAATATACGCAAAGAACTTCTTCTTTACACGAGGAACGTTTAAGGGTGTTTAGTGGTGAAAACGCAGTCCCCTAATTGGCTCCTTGGATCTTGATTCATGGTTCTTATCGAACGGTTTCTTATCTATTCTTGTCTTTTCAATTGCCACTTTTGATTGCATTTGTTTGTAAAAAACCAAGGCTATGGAAGTCATGTGATGCAATTAGTTGATGGCAAATTAAGCATTAACCCTCACTCTCAGATCATTGCAAAACAGTCAATGGAATTGAGCAAAAGGTGTATGAACCATGTCTAGCTCCCTTCAGCAAGTTGGGAACCATGTCTTTGGAGTTGAGTGAATTGGGAAAGACTTTACACCAAATGGTGTCTCTCATGGTGTATAACATCATTTACATAACAAACATACTAACGTGCTCATTCAAGTCAGTAGACTCATCGTACTTCTTAAACACTAACATCCTCCAATTGTCAGGTGAGGAAGTCTCCATGATATAAGCATTAAATGGGTGCATTCCCGACGTATCCACCGTGACCGTGCTAGACAGGTCAGGCTATTTGCTTTTGCTGAGGCTACTTTCTTGAACTGTTTGGTTTGAGTCATTGCATGATTGCTTGGTGGGTTTAGATTGAGTTGGGGTAGAAGTCACGGGCTTCTTCATTTCCCTTTCCCGCACTATAAACATGTTCTTGGCTCGTAAGGTTTTTAGCTTGCATTTGTACTTCATCTTCATCGCATCCATTTCTCCCTTCATCTCTCTTACACTAGTGGAAAAATGACGTTTAACGTCACCCAAAAGACGTCGGTTAGAGGGTAGCCCGACGTATATGAGTGGACGGTGGCACTACCGTAAATAGGTTGGTAACCTGGACGTCGGTTTCAAGGAAAAGCGACGTCTATTATATAATACATGTCTGCTCTGCCCTAAACAGACGTCCAATGTAATGAGGTAGGCGAGAAGACAGCCTTTCCCACGCCATTAACATCGGTTGTGATGGGGGGTCGACGTCTACTTGGTTGCAATTAATGCTCGTCACCTGATTCTCAGGCGCTTAGACGTCAAAGTAGTCAATCACCGACGTCTATAGCCTGTCCGGAAGGCGGGATAACAAAAATTTCTACAATATAGACGTCGGTGCCCCTTCACAACTGTCGTTTAATTCCCTGACAGGAAATGAAACGTCAATCGGTTCAGTGCCCTAGACGTCGGCTCCCCTGGACACCGACGTCCAGGTGACTATAGACGTTGGTTTTTGGAGGAACTAATACCCCATTTCATTTTAAATAAACCGTAGACCCTTCGCGGCATTGCAGTTTCTGATATCATCTCGTCTTCCTCCTCTCCTTTTTCTCTCTTGCAGCTCCTCTCCTTTTTTCTCTCTTATGGCATTGCATCCTAGGTGCGGGTTTTTTTATGGTTACCGTTTAAACTTTGTTCAGTCTTTCATCAATTATCTTCTGGTTCAACTGATTAAACTTTGTTTTCTTGTGTTGTGTTTTAGTGCAATTTTGTTCCTCTCTTGGGGTAACGCAGTACCACATTCTTCCTTTGCTAGCTGCCTCCCAGAAAAAGCGGCGTCTTTTGGATTTCTCGTGGCGTTTCGACCCAAAAACGACCCTGGGTCGTCGTTGCCTAGTTATCGTTTCACCATAATTTTTCCCTCTTGCGGTTGAAAATGGAACTAAGCAAAGACCCAGGTTCGGTTTTGGGTTGAAATATCAGGAGAAATTCAAAAGACGCAAGCTTTTTTTCGAGGGAAACTAGCAAAAAAAGATTTCTATTGGGCTATCCAATGACAGGAACAAAACTGCACTAAAACACAACGACTGTATTAAACGTCGGTTAATGCAAAAACCGATGTCTCTAGTGGGCCTTAGACGTCGGTTAGTGACATGTTCGAAGTCTTTATGTGCTCTTAGACGTCGGTTAATGCGTAGTCCGATGTTTATATAGTGCCTTTAGACGTCGGCTTAGGCCTATACCGACGTTTAGTGACGTCGAAAATGGCACTAAACTGATGTCATTATAGACGTTTGTTAAATGGATGACCGACGTCCCATTGACGTCACCGGTAATGACGTCGGCTGTGAAGGGGACGTTAAAAGCCCAAAATAACCGACGTTAAACAACGTTTTTCCACTAGTGTTATCATTACCATTAGATCCATTTGTTGCTTGTCTAATGTCTCCTCTATCACGTTGCTCGTCATGTGTCTTATGGTTACCATAGAAATAAAGGAAAAATGATTTAACTCCATGATAGACATCAAAATGTTTCTATAGGATTAGGTATCCAAAGGTCCCTAAACGTTTTACCGTACCCTTCTCATTGTTATTTCTCCCCGTTCTTTTTGTTCTATCATTCGATTTGAGCATTTGAATGGTATATGAAAAAAAAAAACATTTCTATACGTTCAAATAAGATTGAATTCTAATTAGATTATAATAAATGCAAGAATAACCCATCTCATTCATTAGTTGAGCCGCCTAATGATATTTTTTTGTTGCACTTTTACTTTTTATGTTGATCTCAACATAACCTTCATTTAGGGTCTTATTGGTGTTTTGCTTTCAGTTAACAATGTAGTCCATTACCATGGACCAACTCGGTCCTTAGGTGAAGCAAGAGTGACATACTATACATGTATTTATTCTTTATCCAAGTGCACTTCATGTACCATGTACACAAATAAAACGTTGGAATTTAAATTTTATATATTTCATAAATATAATTAAAATTTAAATTTTATGCATAACAATTTATGAGAGATAAAATATGTGTATAATGATAGATTAAAATACATGTTAACTGTTACAATCCAAAAAGAAAAATACAAATTACGGTTACAGAAAAAAACACCTATTCAATTTGAGTTGAGTTGAAAGGATATTAG
Organism: Vigna mungo; assembly: GCA_036885675.1. Taxonomy (NCBI): domain Eukaryota; kingdom Viridiplantae; phylum Streptophyta; class Magnoliopsida; order Fabales; family Fabaceae; genus Vigna; species Vigna mungo. Next base: position 32,949,767 of record CP144692.1, read on the forward strand.
AAGTGATATTGTGACGTGAAGAAGTGGTGAGATAAGAAGTCATATTGTCACGTGAAGAAGCTGTGAGATAAGCAGTCATATTCATATTCATATTCTCACACGAAGGAACACATATTTTGCTTTCATGAGATCGTGCAAATATGCAAATCCCAACGAATCAATCCAAATACTTTTTTCAGTTATTCCCTAACGTTTCTTTTTTTGTTTTACTTTTTCCCACGATGATTTTTAGTGGCATAGCCCAAGATATTCGTTTTGTATCCTAAAATCCCCTAACTCATATAATGGTGATTCGTTCATCGTTTTATATATACTGTCACTACTTTTCTCCCACCAGAAGAAAAAGCACTTTATTTACCATCCTTTTTCCTTTCTTTATTTTCCTCTTCAAGAGAATCTCATATTCAATAAGTGGTCTCCCCTGGAGAATTTCACCTTTTGTATTTTCTTAAGGTTGTCCTTCTCCTCCTCATATGAGTGATCCAACATAACATATTGATTATCTTATTTAATGGAACAGATAAAATTTATTTGACTTAGCCTCATCAATTTTTTTGTTTAATATATATTATAATTTTGTTCATAATTTCTAAAGAGGCATACATAATTACTTTAAAGCTATGCTCTTATTTAAAATCATAAAAATCTATATATTTTGGGTTTAAATATTCTTTGTTCTATTCATCTTCAATTTCATTTTTCTTAAAGTAGAAATGTGTATTCAATTGGTAAACTTCAAAATATCTCAAGAAAGAATTAATTGAAAAATAATAACAATTGAAAATTTAACAATAAAAATTAGATAATAAATTAAGCTTAGAACTTGGATTTTGTAAACAAGTGGCAGAGTTTATATTTTGGTTTTCTTTACAAGTCAAATTTAATTTCAAATATTTAAATAGTTTCTACTCCTACATTTTATTGTCGTGCGTGTTCATCATTCAGTACATTAAATTTTTTTATTTTTGGATTTTATCATTAAAATTTAACTTTCATTTCATTTTGTTATGCAAAAAGTGTTTTTAAATAATTTCCGACCATTTATTATAATATTTAATCTATCCCTGTTGTCGAATTCCATCGTAACAATTAAATATGCATTAAAAAAAATGAAAAATATGAAATGCGGATAGAAAGTGTATTTAACTTTTGCATTTCATCTTCTTGGTTTAAAGAGACATATTCGTGTTGATTGTAAAAAGAGTTAATAATTATGTATGTTCACATGAAAAGGTATATAATACTATCACAAGATTATATATATATATATATATATATATATATATATATATATATATATATATATATATATATATATATATATATATATATAAACTTTTTATTTGAACGTATGTTAGGACAATTTTCTTTTGCAAATATATTAATAAAAAAAAGAAGAAAATGATGAGTTCATCTATAATTGAAATAGATATTTTAATTGTGATTGCTAGTTCTTAATCAATAAAATAGTAAAAACAATTAAAGAATGTTTAAGTAGTGTCGATTAAACTTTTTTTAAGGATTGATAGTTCAATAATTTTTTTCTCCAAGCTTTTATTAACATCAATATGTAAATACTTGTCAAAGTTATTCTATGCTAAAATTAGTTTAACATGAAAGTAAGTGTAATAAATGTATAATTAGTGTTTAATCTACCACTTTATTTTAAACATTTATTTATAACTTTTGGAGTGGGCTTGTTATTATTATTGGTCTAATCACGACCTAAACTCCACTAATATTGTTTAAGAGTTTAAACGGAACGATCTTCTACTTTAAGTCGTTCCATCTTGGCCATTTGATCTTTTTGGTAAAAATTGTATCTTGTATGCTTGATTAATATAGTAAAAATACCATTTGGCTAACTAATAGGTTGATTGTCTGGCCAATTCATTGATCGAACGAGACATATCATACATAAGACCCTAAGCCCAAGCATCATCGAAGAGTTTGCGAAGGGGTTTAATTTGTATGTTCGATATTTTGCGCCAGTTGTCTACTATCTACTGTTCATGATGGATTATGACTGTTGAGGGTAACATTTAGGATGCTTCGAACTTTGTACCTGTTAGAGAATGCAAAATGTTGAATCATTTTTTACGGTTAGATGCAAAAAGATCTAATGGTTGAGACTACGCAACAGTTGATCCACCCACTACTATAAACAGGGGTGAGGTTAGGTTGTCATTTTCACCTTTTCTTTTGTTGCTTCTCCTTTATCATTCACTTTACTACTCAAGGTAATAATATCAATTGTTAATCTTTCTTCGTTTGAAGAGTCTTTTGGTGGGGATAGTTAGGGGTCTGCTGATGATGTGTTGTCTTCGTTAATGTCATCATTCGAGCCTTCACGTGGTAGCTAGGGATCAACCAAACAAATTTAGATTTTATCAACAATGTAGCCACATAGGTACATATTAAGGAAAATAATAAGGGTTAAGCTTTTGATGACACTCTTGAAGATGGTTCTATCGCAAAATTGAAGTCAATTTTACTGACGAAGGGGATGAAATAAACCTTTATGCGACTTTGTGCTAAAGGCTTAAGACATGGTTTTTTAAGGTCTCCATAAAAGATCTTAGTTGAAGAGCATTTTTTTATGTTGGCAACCGACCTAAATTCCCTTTATATTGGACTCATAATCTTGAGCGATTAACCTCCTGACGTCTATCTATGCTTATTCTTAAAGAGACGTTGGCGTTGTGAATCCTTCAATCAGCTCCCCTACTGCCTCCCACCAGGAAACTTCTCCAATGTCATGGGTCTTTGACCCTTTGTAATGACGTTTTTGGTGAGCGAATTTCCTTCTTATTTTGATATTTGCTTGGTGCTAACTTACCTGTATTTTTTTGTTATTTTTTATACATCATGGCTTCCAACAATCCAAAAAAGGTTGACTAGTTCTACAAATTAGCGACACAACACACAACTCTTAGAGCAAGATCTGGCCGAGTCTGTGTTGGTTTTTCCCATCCTTCACCATTCCAACAACCTTCGTCCATTGTTAGTATGGAAATGATAGGGCAACTTATTCTTCAGGTGGTTCCCTTTACCATTATTTTTCCTACTAAGCAGGATGTCGTTAAGGAAAAAGACAAAGGGAAGGATAAGAAGAGATCCCATCGCCAAGGGGAGAAGTCTTCGTCTTTCAAGTCTCATAAAAAAGAGACAACGAGAAGAGGGAGGACATTTGACACCCTTGGTGGGGGACATCTTTGGCATCGAGTTACACCTGGGTGATAAGGTTTGTTCAACTTGAGTGGGATCGAGAAGGACTTGTTGAAAAAAATCACTAAAGAGGAGGCTATGGATGCCTTTGTCGAGCTTAGCATACAAGCCACCCTACTGAGCACTGTTGTTGGTGCTAACACAGTTGAAGTTGAGTGGCTTGAAAAAGGAACTGTTCAGTGCCCAGATGGACTGGGATCAAGCCTTGAAGGCCAATGCTGATATGGACAATAAGTTAAAGGCAGTTGTCACTACCCATGCCGATTGCTAGAGAAATAAAAAGGATTTTGAGACATGTCTTTCAGAGGCAACTACCAAGGAGAAGCACTTGATTGACGAGAATTGTCATCCTTAGAGGCAAGTGGACAATCAATTGTTGGATCGTCAAAAATTAAGGAAACCATGTTCAACCTAACAAAGCAAAATAACCATTTATCAACCAACATAATGTCAACTTTAAGAATGCATTAGCTCGAGCGGCCTACTATTAATGTCCCCTCTAACAAAGGAAAGTTTGATGTCTTTAGGGACTTCTATGAAGGGAAGCTCATGTCTCTTCATCATATATCAGCCGTTAGGGGAATGATCCTGAAACTGTTGCCCCAACTAATGTAGGCCAAGATGTTGGGGATGCTTTTCAACAACCTTAGTTTTTTAGTTACTTTTTTTTAACTCTTCCTTAACCGATTATAAACAATTTTAACCGCTCAGTAGGGGTTTATCTTAGAACTCTTCCTTAACTGATTAACAACAAATTTAACCACTCGATAAAGGTTTATTTTAGAACTTTTCCTTAACCAATTATAAATAATTTGAACCGCTCGATAGGGATTTATTTTAGAACTCTTCCTTAACCAATTATGAATCACTTGATAGTGGTTTGTACCATATGTCCACCTAGTTAAATACAGACCGGATGGTTAACCGTTATTCATACGAAACTATTTGAGTTATCAATGACTGAGTGGCCATGAAGTTGGACCGAACGGTCATGCAACAAAGGGATTTTCTCTAATGTTGAACATCTTAAGGTAAAATGAGATTACCTCCAAGTGCGTCGTAATTAGGTTGTCGCTAATCAAGGACATGTGCCAAAATATATAAATATAGGTATGAGATAAGGATGTAGGTGATTGATAACGGGTTGAAACACCATTATTTGCTATATGATTTTGGTACTAAAAACACCCTTTTTCACTTAGAAACTTGCTTGGACTCATGTGTTTTCAATAAATTGTGTGAATAAGAGAATTGAGGTTGATTTTAAGAGTTTTCTAACAAATTCTCCTTGTTTTGACAGAGATTGAAGCAATACTGGAAGAAGAAGTGAAAAACCAAGAAGATGGAGCTAAAAAGGGGTCAAAAAGGCATCAAGAAGAGGGAAAACCCAAAGCCCAGGCGACAGGAACGAAAAACAGCGTGGAGCTGATCATCGCTGGTCGCCCGGGCGACGACCCCGACGCCCGGGCGACGGATGCTCGAAGCTTGGGCGTCCAAAACTGACGCCCAAGCCCAACATGAACCCCAATTCACGCTTGGGCGAGCTCCCTGCGACGCTTGAGCATGATTTCACGTGGATCGGGCCTTGATTCTACTCTGATTTGATTTTTTCGGACTGGGCCGCACTTTGGGACACGTCTGACACTATTTAAAGGACCCTGGGGCTCTAGGTTTTGCATCCCTGACAGAAGAGAGCATAGCAATACACTCTTAGTCAATTCTTAGTCTTACATTCTCTTCTTTTCTTCCATTGTTTATAGGTTCCCCCATGTCTATGGGGAACTAATTTCTATTTGTTGTTAGGGGAATGATGTAACCTTGTAAACTCTCATGTATTTGAATTTATTCTTAATTCTATATGCTTTTCATTATTTGTTAGAGTAATTCATTTGTATTATTCTTGCTTATACAATAGCATTATGTGTGAGTTGCATGAGTGCTGGGAGGTTCCTTTCAATTCAAGTCCTTGTTGAATTACTCCTAAGGGTTATATTGCTCAGGGATGAGGGTATGAGTCTTAGTCGTCTTAACCTCTTAATCTTCACATCTTTTTACCAGGAATGCTAGGAATTGTATGAACTGGTAATTAGGGACATGCTTATTTACCGAGGGATCGGGTTTAAGTGTTTTAGTAAGGGACGTTGGCATTAATGAATAAAGAAGAATTCTTATATACATGAGAGGGAACTTGGTGAAATCTAACTCTAACAACATACTTATCTCATACAAATCAACTTTCATTCATCTCTATGCTCTTTTGCCACTGATCAATTTTATTTTGTTTTATTTTATTTTTGCAATACAACCCATGATCTCTTTTTACTTTTAAGTCTTAATTAATCTTGTTTTCATACAACTGTTCAGCGTCGAGAGTCCTCTGAGATACGATACTTGGTCTTACCATTTTATATTACTTGTGCGACTCGGTACACTTGCCGATTTGCCCCAACAGTGATTTTGCATTTATTATGCCATTAATGCTTGTGCTGTTGAATCTTTACTAACTTTAGCATTGAAGTACCTTTTGCAGGTAACCTTCAAGTGCATTGAACAGACGGTAAGGACGAAGGGGAGCGTGAAAACGAACATTATACCCTTTGTAACCCATATGACACTGAATCGTTGACCTCGACCCAACTTTGGGCCCACCTCAAATTCCGTGCTAAATACACCCTCTGTCAAGGCACTTTCCTTTCGACTTATTTTATGTGAGGAAGTAGATTTCTTCTCGTGGGAAGACCTTTTCATACCTTTATTTGTTGGTTGACAAAGGGGCACAACCAGAAAGGTCTTTAGTTGAGAAGTTGCTTTAGACTGTTGAGGAGGAGGACACATGACAGGATTCTCGGTGAGAAGACGTCTGGTAGGGGGCATTTGAACATCCTTAGCAGCAGTGGCCACCTGGCCTAAAGTAGCTTCAGCACGTGGGTGTTGGGATGTCCCCTTTCCACCAATACCTCTTGAGGTGACAAGCTTGGTGAAAAACCCCTTCTTCCATATTTAATGGAATCCCTTAATCCAAAGAAGGATCTTTTGTGACTTCGTTATTACAATTATTTTTGGTTTCCACGATCTGTACAAGGATTTCAAAATTTTTATATTAATTTCGTCAATATCAAATTTCTTACCTAACTCAGAGAGATGATTGAAAATATTAGTGAAGCGTTTTTGTACATCATAGATTATTTCTTCCTGTGTCATCCAAAACATCTCATATTCCTGAATCAATGAGTTTTTCCTAGCTCACTTAACATCATCTATTCCTGTATGAGTTACTCGTAAAACCTCCCACATTTCTTGAGCACTTTCTTTAGTGAAAGTTTTCACAACACTGGGTTTTACAAGCTTGTTTTCAAAACACAAAGTGTTTTTGTTGGCAGCATGATAACGTTGTCGTTGATATGATCAAACTAATACTACTAAACCATAGTAACTTCAATATTGCTAAGATAGTAGCCAACAAAATAGAAAGGGTAAATTCTACCCAAGTTGTCTTCCAACGAACACGAAATTAATTCTTAACAAATTAGTTCTTATAAAAACTATACGAAAGGGTTAGTAAAATAATAAAGAATATAAGGATAAAGAAAATATTAAAGAACAAAGTAACAAAAGATAGAAAGAAAGAAATTTATAAAGAGATTTCAAAAGATAATAAAATGATAAAGAAAATAGGTTGATTTCACTGCTTTTTCAAAATAGGATTCATCATTGGTTTTCTAAAGATTATCGTTCAACTAATTATCGTCTTTGATTTTAAAATTAATCAATGTAAATTCTTAATTAATTTGTTGGCGTTATCACTATTAATCAAAGTACATTCTCAATTAAAAACAAGAACTTTGTAGATTAATCATAGTAAATTTAAATAAAGTACATTATTAATCAAATATTACTATTTCTAATTGTGTTTATTCTTTTACCTTTTATATTAAGTAAAAAGTTAATTAACCAACGTACTTGATTAATTATTGTTAAATATTTTACCACTAATCAAAGTACATTCTCAATTATTGGCAAAAGCTCATTCAATCACATGAAAGTTTCTAAATCTAATCAAAGTAAATTTTCAATTAAAATTAAAAATCTTTGGACTCACATGATTGATATGTTATGTAGATTTAACATCATGCTTACTTGCTATAATGTAAAAATCATTACTTTTACTTTATTAAGAAGCAAAAGACATAGATAAAAATAAATCACAACAAAAATAAAAAAGAACAAACAAATTTAGTCATCCAACCTCAAAATCCAATTAATAAATTACAGAAAAGTCAACCCCAGAGGCTTAGTACTTCATGGAATGTAGAAATAACATGAAAATAAAATAAGAGAGGGAGGACGAAATTTGAACCCCCCAAAGGGTTCCTTAGCTCCCCTAATGTGTTTCCCTAAATCTCTTTATATAGAAATTGGATTGAGCTTTGTTCCAGACTTTTTTGTTGTTGTAATATTCTTTATGATAATGTAATATCCTCCAATTATCTTCCAAATAATCCAATATTTTCAAGATATATTTGATTGTTGTAGATATCTAAAAATATTTGAGAAGATATTTGCTAGATTAAAAAAGATTTGACAAATATTATCTTTTGATATTTACTAATATAGTTAAACAAGGTAATTATTTAACAATATCTAATAAAATATATTAAAATATTATTTTCCCAAATTATCTTTAATCATAAACATTTATCAATTATTAAAGCCCGTTTGGTAGAAAAAATAAAGAAAACCGCAAGATTCAATTTTTGTTACCTGATCCCTTCTCTTGGTTTAGCCAAATTTTTTCACTTTTTCATGCTATCCCTGGATTGACTTCTTGTGGTCTTGATTATTTGTTATTCTTGAATTTGTATTTAAGGTGTCATGAAACTTTAACCAATTTATTTCTATACCTCAATGAACTCAACTTAACTACAGTTGCACTAACACACCTCAAAATATCTAAAGAATATTTAAGCAAATAAAAAGCAGTTTTTAACATGTTTTTGTATCTTATGCTAAATAAACCCAATTATAACAAATCCTAATTCAAGTATTCTATTAAAGTACAAAAATCAATTAAGAATCCAATATTAAAGGTTAAATGAGGACATAAATATGCATTCAGAGCATAACACTAAACCTCTGAAAAGAAAAGTTATTTTTGAAACTGCGTTTAGGTAAATATATAGACTCTTATTTTCAAAAATTAGGTCAATAAACTGAAGAGTTTGTTCGCAATTATCGTTGATAATCAATTATCTAAAATGATAATCGATTATCATAAAAACATTTTGAAAGCCTTTTTTCTCAATGTGATAATTGATTACCCGAAAGTGATAATTGATTATGATTAAAACTTTTCTAAAAATCTGAATTCAAATTGGATAATCAATTACCACTTAAATTAATCAATTATCTTATAGCATTTTTTGAATATTTTAAAAATTTTCCTATGTGATATTATACAAGTTCTTGTGTAACCTTCTAATGTAAGTCTTATACACAAATATAAAAGACTTATTTCAAAAGCTTAAAACTAAACTATAAAGATAAGAATATTTTAATGATGATAAAAACAAGTCCAAGAATTTAAACATACAAATGAAATTGGAAGACTTGTAGTTTAATTTTAAGCTTTTGTAACAAGTCTCTTATATTTGTGTATAGGACTTTGGTTAGAAGGTTACACAATAACTCGTATAATATCACTCAAGGATGTTTTTAAAATATTAAAAAAAAAACTATAGATAATCAATTAACTTATGTGGTAATTGATTATCCAATTTGAATTCAGATTTTCAGAAAAGTCTCTATGATAATTGATTATCACCTTCTGGTAATCAATTATCACATTGAGAAAAAGGCTTTCAAAATGTTTTTGTGATAATCAATTATCGCTTTAGATAATTAATTATCAACGATAATTACAAACAAATTCTTTAGTTTTTTGACCTAATTTTCAAAAATAAGAATCTATATATTTTACTTAAACCTAGTTTTAAAAATAACTTTTCTTTTCAGAGGTTTAGTGATGTGTTGCGAAAAGAAACTCTCTATTTTGAAAAGAGATTTGTAAAACCTATGTTGGTAGAGTGAGAACTTTCACTAAGTGTGTCATAAATGATGGAGTGCATCTGTTGTAGCTAAGAAAAGTTGTTCATCTTTCATGTGTTCAAAGGAGTTGTTGTTCATCTCTTTTGTCTTTAAGAGAGGTGCTTTCTAACCTTAACACTATTATATGTGATTGTAAGTTTTGGTTATTTCTTAGTAATTAATTAATACCTCTTTAAAGTGACTAACAACTAGTGTAAGGTGTTTTGATTCAAACCAATATAAAACTACTTGTGCAATTGATATCTCTTTTCCTATGCTCTTTATTTTTCTTGAAAGGAATCAAATTAATTTGTAAAGTCAGTTTTAAAAAAGGACAATTTTTAAAAGATATTGTACCGTACACCTGTACGGTCTATGCCTTTGGACGGTCGGTTATAGGAATGGTGAGACCGAACGGTTTGTAGCCCTAGGTAGCCTTAAATACAACCTTTAATTAAGTTTACTGGTAAGTCTTACTTATTAGATATTGGGTCGTGATTACAACTTCGCTAATCATAAACCCATCTCGAAACCTATAAATACAGGTTGAGGTAAGGAGGTGGGTGCATGCATTTATTGCTATTGAATATAGTGAAAAACTATATTTGGGATTAATCTCCCTTTTTGTTAAATACACACATAGGATTCTCTATTTATAATAGAAGAAATATGGGCTAAGCCCAAAATACAAATAAGAAATAATAACAAATTAACTAAAGATAAAAGATAAATAAACTAAACATAATATATCTAACACTCTCCCTCAAGCTGGTGCATACAAATACAAATCGTATGTATCAAGCTTATTACTAAAATAATCCATAAAGACTTAGTGAAAATATCTGCTTCTGCACTCGAGTGACACCAGATTGCTAATGATTTGCAAGACGACATAGAAGACGAAATACCAACCCAAAAGGCTCTCCCTGAGCAACAAATTTAGGAGGTTGCTCCATGTAAATCTCTTCTTGCAAATCGCCTTTGAGAAATGCCACCAGTGGATAAATAGGTAATTGTTGGAGAGCCACCACGACTATAAATAAACTAACAAAACCATCTTTTCCATGGAAAAAAAACATATATGGACGGGTCAAACGCAATGGTGAAAAGAGAGGTCTGAAGAGACAACAGCAGAAGAAGTCATGGATTAACAGGAGAGAGAAACTATACAAAATAAAAAATTCTCCAATCAAGGCACCTGTAAAAAGAAAAAGAACAACCTCGATGCTCTGAACAACTGCCTAAAAAGAGACGGAGGGCGAAGACGGTGAACGGCCGACGACAGTGGACGGCTGACGACAATAGACGAAGGATGACAATGGACGATGGCGAACAGCGGCACTGGTGAGACAAAAACCAGGGATCGCCCATTGAAAGTATAAAGACACATGTTTTCTGATCCTTTTCTACTCTATCTTTGTTCCCTTGTGTTAAATATAAAATAAAGATAATATATCTAACAATTGCGAACTTAAGATTTTACTTTGATCCCTGATCAATTAGATTACTGACTTGAGCGTCAGAATATCTTTGACAGGTATCCTCCCGTACGGTTTGGAGCTTGGGCAATGAGAATGTAGAGGAATTTGATTAAGTGTGTTCAAGACAACCTGAACTTATCGAGAAAAAAATGTGAAGGAATTTTGATAAAGATTCTCGACCCCACGTCCAAAATAGATACAATTTTATTAAGTAAATTAATTCATTCATCTCTTGATTTTTATCCAAACACAAATATTCTACTATGCGATTCTAACAATTGGTTGTTAATTAATTAATAACATTTAATATTTCTTTTGAAGTGAAATTTACTCACATAAAATATGGTGACTCGTGGAATATACAAAGTTTGTAGGTATATTTGAATAATAAGATTTTTTATTTTAATTTTTAATTATTAAATAAAACTATATGGCATAAAACATAAAATTTAGAGTAATTATTACAAATTTAGATTAAAACATAGGACCTTCTGTAAAGTATTTTTATTTTTCATAAAAAATTTAAGGCTTAATAGCACTAATGGTCCCTATTTTGGTTGGCAAAATTCGAATTGGTCCCTATTTTTTTTTGTTCAATTTAGTCCTAAAGAATGAATATTATGTTCAATTTGGTCCTTTTCACAGACGCCGTTTAAATTGTTAACGGCAGACCCTCCAACAGTGTCAAACAGTAGTGATGTGGCACAAAGTTGCAGCGATTTCAGGTTCAATTCCTTTCTCGTCGTCTTCCATCTTTGATCACAATTCACATCATTTTCTTCAGAAACTATAATTCACTGAAACTTAAACAGGTGTTGCAGCACTTGGATTGGGAACCTATGGTGCTCACTTTTTCAAACCCCAAAACCCTGCTTACAAAGAAGTCTCTTTCTACTTCAGGGTTTTTATTTTGGGAATAAATTGAAGATGGTGGATTATAAATTAGGGTTTTTATTTCCCAATCTTCTTCCCAGTTTTACTACAATTTTGAAGGATGGCAACCTCAGACAGAAGCATCTATCTCAAGCTTTCAACAATCCCACTTTCCCAAGAAAATGATAAACCCACAAAAGTGTAAAGAGTAAGAGAGATGAAGAAACGGAAAACCCTAAAAAAAAACATCTTTATCAATGGGCTCAATTTAGGGTTCCATGGAAATTGGGATTTTCTGATTTATGGGTTTGCAGGTGATGAAGATGAATGTGCGAGATGATGGAGGTTCTGCTTGTGCGCCTATGCAGATTTCCCTGATCAAGATGCGATGTAGATGGAGGTTGCAAGGCTAACGGCGGACATTTCCATTTCTGTTCCATCAAATTTGTCATGCTGTGAAAGGGACCAAATTTGCAGAAAGAAAAAGAACCCTAAACCTAATTTCACTCTCCACCCTCAAAATCAATAAATCCATCTCAGTTAAATGCCACATCACCACTGTTTGACACTGTTGGAGGGTCTGCCGTTAACGATTTAAACGGCGTATGTGAAAAAGACCAAATTGAACATAATATTCATTCTTTATGACTAAATTGAACAAAAAAAAATGGGAACCAATTCGAATTTTATCAACCAAAATAGGGACATTAGTGCTATTAAGCCAAAATTTAAATAATTCTTTGTAGAATGCTAATAAATAAACGCGCACAGTTTTTTTTTTTAATTTGTAAGGTGATATTTGTATTTATTATATATATATATATATATATATATATATATATATATATATATATATATATATATATATATATATATTTTGTAAATTGAGATTATCATTAATAAACGTGAAACTTTCAAAGGCACCATATGTGTTTCTTTTCCAAGTCATCATTGCTTTTCATACGTAATTATTGTATCTCGTAATTATAAAAAACTTCTTATGTACACTTCCTAATTTGACGGGATTAAGATGTGCTGATAATGTTTAGTGGAGTTAACTTTTATTTAACAAAATTAACTTCATTTTCTTGTACATTATTCTTTTCTAGATCAAGCTTCTCCATTATAAATAAAAACATCCTTCATTTGTAGAACACACCTTGAAGATTGAATGAAATATCAACCTTCTCCTTATAATTTATCAAGAGTTTGAAAATTCTTTTATCTTGTTTTGGTTCTTATCATGAGAAGCTTTTTGAAATGGTGAATCTCCTTATACATATCCTCTGATTTGTTTTATTCTTGGATTGAAAATAATATAATATGTTCTTACTCATTTTCTCGTCTTAGTACATTTTTAATTTTATTCCTTTACTTTCTTTATTTTACTTTGAAATTAACACAACACAAATAAATTTCTCCATGATTTTTTTTTTGTTTTTTTGATTTTTGTAATTTCATTGAGTTTCTCTTCTCCAACACCTCTTTTGAGTTGATAAAATTCTTTTAACTTATCCTAATGTATCATATTCATTTAAACCGATTATGTTGCCTGGATATAATAAATTGAATAGAGAATTATGAAGTATATGATGACCTTTTTTTCTTACCTATTTTCCTCAATCGGAGAAGCAAAGTTTTGTTGATTTACATAGATATAATTTCTAAAAGAATAAAGATGATTTATTAGGGATTAAGTAATTTTGTTTATGGAGAAATTAACATAATCAAACCTCAAAATTTAAATTTATGGTTCAAAAGTATTGCCTTTTTTTTTATATCACTTTTTTTTTATGTAATATTATCGTGTGTCTACAATGAATATTTTTCTCTCAAATTTTTATCACAGGGAATAAAAACAGTTTTACGAAAAAAAGTGTAGCATTGCAACACGTGTCGGGAATAAGGTGCGCGTCTAGGATCATAAAATAGAGCAAAGAGAACATACTAGGTTTCCCTCCAATCGTTTTTCTGAGGCCTCAAAACCAACTCTGATACTGCTATGTTTCACTGTGAAGGAAGACCGAACGCGAAGCGTAAGCCTTCTCTGCACAATAAATTAGGGTTTCAGCATTGAACAGACCCTTCTTCCTATCCCAAAGAGAAAGCCTTGGTTTAGATGAGTTGGTCTGAACAATGGGTTCTGATATCAATTTGGGAGGGACACCCTCAACATCCTCGCCCAGTGCCAAGCGCACCAGAGATCCTGAAGAGGAAGTTTACCTCGACAATCTTCGCTCCCACAAACGTTACCTAAGCGAGGTTACATACATCATTTTCTAATTTTCCCCTTTTGTCGTTTTATTATTACTTCCTTTTATTTTAATGTTTTTACACTAACCTACTTTCTTAATTGTTTTTCTTTTGTCTGTTTGTTTTTCGCTAAGTTAGACTTTTTAATCATTCTGCAGTTATCTTTGTGAAATGCCCTGCCATGGCCTTTCTGCTTAACGCTGTTTTTCTAATACATGTTTCTGAATCTCGATTTAATTTATCAATAATTGGCGCCTGGTTTAAGTATTGTTTAGATTTGAGAGACTTGTCTTGAGCGTTTTTTTATTTTTATCCTTTTTGTAAATTGGAACATGTGTTTGTTTTTGTCATATAGATCTTTGTTTGAGTTGATACCTTGTGGTTTTAATATTTTATTTTCGTGCTTGTTTTTGTTGCAGTCAAATGAAATTAACTATCATTAATTTATAGTAACTTACATTTATTGTTTCTGTGCCCAGATAATGGCATCCAGTCTCAATGGATTGACAGTTGGGGACTCGCTTCCTGATAATCTCATGGAATCTCCGGCAAGGTCTGAAAGCATGTTCTCTTTCAGGTAAAATCATAACTACTTTTCCGTGTAAGATTTGTTCACTCTTTGGGGTTTTATAAATAACTATTTCTATGGTTGAGGTTTATTTTGATACATTTCAGTTGTAACAGTTGGATATTAGTACAACTTGAGTAATGTAGGAGCAAGCTTCTAATTGCTCAGGACATTAGTTATATTCAGTTGCATTATTACATTTAATATACCTGTTTTGGTTTGGCAGTGTAGGCTGGCTTTTGAAATCTTGTGTAAATTATACTATTTTCATCTTCCTTGTTACTTTTGTGATCATTCTTCTCTCCATTATAAGCCAGAGTTAAGTTTTCATTAAATCATCATTTGGCCATCGATAGATACAGCAGATAGTTCTGTTGGTATCTCTAATTGCAGATCTTGAGTCTGAATTAATTTTCACTGTAGTGGTGCATGTCATTATGCTCTATATTTTTTTCGGTGGGGAGGTGCCGGCCAATCAACTACTTTTGGTGTGCACTAGTGTTGAGAAGGAGGATCCCTGTGGTATTCCAGAATAATAAAGCAGGAATACTAAAACTTTCCTCATTTTGGTTTTCTTTGCAAAGAAACTCCAAACCTGAAATGGGTAGAAGGCCCTTGTTTGTCTCTAGTCAAATGGTCATTTGGACACTGAGACATTCATTTATCATTTTGCTGTCATGCAAACATATTATATATAATTTGGTAATATTAGTCTCTTTACTTGGTGCTCTTTAAACAAAACCTTGTTGACCATGAAATTTGTCATTTTCATGGTTGAAGGCTCCTCCTTACTACTGTGCCTCTTATGTGGGCTATTTGATATGTACTTTTGGAGTAATAATGGGTAGGTGTAAGGACTAGAAATCACAACCAGATACTTTCTAGTCATTAGACAAAAGTTGATGCACCCTAGATTCAGATGTGTATGTGATCCCCATATCTCTTCTTTCTGATAAATAGGAACTCACCCGACTCAAGTATGCGGATTTTGGTTCAAAAAAAGTAAAATACTACAAACAAATCATGGAATCATGTGGTAATTTTTATTTTGTGGAGGGGGAGACAAAGATTGAATTAGCAAGTAGCCATAGCTTGCAGAGGATTGACTATAGTTCTTTGGTAGATTTCCAACTAAATCAACTATGAAGTGACTCTAGTCCTTAGACATGTTGCTTGATTTCTCTTGCAGTATATATACCTTAAAAACTTTCCCATCTTTATATGACTCAAAATCTATTAAAATTATTTTCAAATGTATACATACACACCCGTAAAAATGATCATGTGTGATCAAAATTGTTGCTAACTCTACTTCATTTGTTGTTTCATATCCTATGTGCTTGAATAATTGGTACATATTCATATTTATATTTCCATATGGTGTGTGTCTTTAGTTTATGGTTACATTTAAATATCATAATCAACATGCCTGTAGACGGCTTTATTCATAGTCACTTTAGTCATATATGGTTTGGTATCATAAATGCATAATTTAACATATTCAATATGTCTAGCACGCATAAAATTCCATATTATCATGTTATCAAATGTTGAAAATACTAGCAGATTAAGCAAATAACTAATATAATCGAAATTTATATAGGTGTATGACTAGAAAAGCGATAAAATATATTAATGGTGTAGTTCAGAGATTGACAATAAGGACTGAAAACAAGAGTTGTTTTGGTTTTTTATTTGACTGTTAGATTACTTTCATGTTCTGAAAATTGAAAGAGTATATAAGTTGGGACATCTTTTACATAAGAATTGAACTGCAGGCAAATCTGTTGTTAAAATTAATTAGTTTTATTACCCAATGATTAGCAACGTTTGCAATATTTACTTGTGTTGAATTTATTTTCAGAGATGATATATCTTTACAATATTCACCTATGTCAGAAGATTCAGATGACTTGAGGTTTTGTGAGACTCCTGTGCACAGTTGTTCGTCCCAGCCCGACAGTCTTCCCAGTAGTCCAGTTTCTTCTCCACATAGGTACCAAAAGTCGCAGAATGTATTATCTTCAGCACCTTCCTCAAGTTCAAATGCTTCTCATGGCTCCACCGTTTCCGCTGCAACTTGCCCCCAGCCTCGTCAGCGAGGGTCAGATTCTGAAGGTCGCTTCCCATCATCTCCAAGTGATATATGCCACTCAGCTGACTTGAGAAGAGCTGCACTTCTAAGATCTGTGCAGATGAGAACACAACCATCCTCTGCATCTTTGGACCTGCCTTTTGGTTCTAACCAAGACCCTGCTCCTAACATAGAACCTGAGGAAAGATCATGCTCATATATAAAATCTCTAGTTGATGAGAGAGAGTACTGAGGGGAATGAGGAGTGGTGTTAAGTAGCATTGCAGGACCTGTCTTAGTCAATGGGTGTTCCGAATGTTAATTTTGGCACATAGCAGGATTGTGTCAATCCAGTCCAATGCGAGATGGTTGGTTGTGTTAGCTATGGCCAAAAAGTTAGTCTTTTATCTTATGGGATTTTGCTAACCCAGCTCTATGTAGTAAATAGTTGTATGGCTTCGGAATTTTACCTTACTAATTTTTTATTTCATTAGTTTATTTTAATATAATTGAGGATTGTAAATGAAAAAATTGACCACAAGAATCGAATACATAATTGACATGCTATAAGCGAGATAAATTTACGGCCACAATCAAATAGCCAAAGGCCGAAGTAAAAGTCTGTAGTCCTCAAAATTTTAAATCGCTCAGGTATAATTCGATGGGGATAGAAGAATGGTAATCTTTCATCCCCAAATAAGATAGGATCATTAATACAGACTCAAATTAAGCACTACAAGTCTCCATGTCAAATATCTCCCAGCAATGTCGATATCAAAGTCTAACCAGGAGTCGTGGTGGATATCCCAGGTTTCCATGAAGGATGGTTAATTGCTCAATTGAATCAAGCATACGCAGACAGGATATTTTTCTTTAGAGTAAACTCGTCGGCCTTTGCAGGGCTAACAGACTGCATCAATCAATAAAAAACAAGCGAGTGAGTATGCTGATTACACTTTCAATTTTCATATCAATTACGACCAAATTTAATTATTGCAAAACAATTATTTCGAGATTACAAGTTGTTTCTCAAGGAAGTCTTCACATTTGAATAATATATAGCATGTTTGGACTAGCTTCTCAGCGAGAAAAAAAATCATAATGTTTGGAATAGCTTTACAGCGAGAAAAAGTGAATTAATTTTTTACGGTGAAGGTGAAGCATCAAATAGTGAATTATATTTATCATCGACGGGGAATACTTCTATTACCTTGTCAAGTATGCGCTGTAGGCGCTGGATTTCGTTTTTAGCATAATCAGAACCTTTTACCAAGGAATTCTTGGCAGCTTTCAAGTAAATCTTCCCGTAACTGATCATAGAAAAAGTTAATTAGAACATTGCTTCTAGTTTTCTTATTTTTGAGCAAATATTACAGAATATATGCAAATACAGTAATACGAAATAGGCTATTGTCTAAGTGACATGATTAAAAGCATATGCCACTTAAAAATAAAGGATGATGTTTTCTAGAATATACGCAACACAGTAATACGAATTAAGCTATTCTTAAGTAACATAATTAAAAGCATAAGCTACTCAAAAATATTATTCTACAGGATGATGTTTGCAAGAATATTCAAGTTTACCTTGAGGCTGAACCCTGAAGCTTCTCAACTTCTTCTTCAATTCGGGTAAACACGGATTTCTTCTCTTCATCGCTGGCAGCGACAAACTCCTTCACCAAGACATCCAAGCTTTCTACTCTACCAGCCTAGACAGAAATACCAAACGTAGGAATAAGATACTAAGTGTAACAAACAAGTTTAACTTCCATCCCCCACCAAAAGATAAAACAAAAACAAAACAAAACTCTGGCTTTTCCTCATTGATGTGAATTCACTAACTTGGGAAGTAAGTTGCCCTTTTCCATCTCGACTTGTTCCAGATTTCTCATTGATAAAAGCCACAAAGTCATCCAAGTCTCTTCCACCTCCGTACTCTTCACCGGCTTTGTTGCTCTTTGGGAAGAACTTCAAGGTAGGAAATCCACTCACATCATACCTGCATACATATTATTCCAGGAAACTTCAATTATTTATGTTGTATTCGTAAACCTTTACAGTTCGCTCATTTTTTTTGTTTACGTAACCATTGTAAGCACATTAGTCACGTATCCACCGCACTAGCAGTATTAGCACATCCATCTATTTCAGCTCCTTTACTATTTTCTTTTCCCATGTTATATCAAATCCGATATCTGAACAGCATTGAAATGTATTCGCTAAAAAGGTAAAGAGGTTCATATCATCACACGAAACGAGGAACTACAAACGAGCACTAGGGCCTCTAAGTTCACTTCTACGGCCTTTGCATCTAAGGTTTGATTTACCAGAACAAACACAACTCATTAGAATAATAGATCAGATAAATAAAACTCACTTTTCAGCCAGATCTCTATATTTATCAGCATCCAGATTAGCAATGACTACATTTTCCTCCAATTTAAATGCTGTGGCAACTTTCTCATATGTCTGAAGGTAAAAAGAGCACAGTCAGGTTTCATATTATTGGCTTTACAGAAATTAAAGGCCCAACATTAAATTAACAACATGAAATCCTCAAAGATATACTTACAGGAGCAAGACTTTTGCAATGCCCACACCTAGAAGAATCGTAAAATTTATTAGATCTAGCAGTATGAGAGTTTTCAAATAATATTTAATGTAAACTAAGTTCTACCAACCAACTTCTAGACCAAAACAAAGCATGAGTTAAAGAAAAAATAGAAACAAATGAAAATTATTGCTGAGTACCATGGTGCATAAAACTCAACCAAGACATCTTTGGTTTCATCCAAGACAATCTCATTAAAATTTTCAGGTGTTAGGACCACTACATTGGAAGGAGCAGTAGCAATCTTCACATTTGTTCCTGCAAGCATATTTTCTGGTTAGGAATCAATATAAATTGCAAGGCAGAAGCACACAGAAGACACAGGGGAAACCCAATACTGATGATTTCTATCTCCAACATGATTAAAAGCTAAACGATCTAGGGAAGTGTGTACATCAATGTTTTTCTTAGACATGAATGAAACCTAAAAGTTAGTGAGTTTGTAAGTCTGTCCCACATAAAAATACTTTTCTTTTTTTAAAAGCTTGTGCCAGATGTTCCAGATACTACACTCCCTAAGAAGTTACACAGATATTTTAATATCACAAAGCCTTTTGCCTTTAAAGATATTATAGCACAAGGCTTCAAAAATCTCAAAAAGTACCTCCTTCTGTATTTACAAACTCAGCAAGTGATTCAGCAGTGCGTGGCCCTTCATACCTGTGTTAATTTTCCAAAATCAAGTATTGAACGCAGAAGTTATGATATATGTGAAAAACGAAAGATAAATAACCATGAAATGAAATGTAAAATCAGTTGCATGTTATATTCTAATAGCCAAGATCTCCTCACTTTTTGGGTTCAAGAGATCCTTTTGGAAACCACTGAAGTGTTGGGTACCCAGAGACTCCATATTTGCTGCACAAACTCTTGTGCTCATCACAGTCAACCTACACAGTACATTAAGAAGTAAGCTAATGTCCATTTAGCGGGTAATGAAATTATTGCCTTGCTGTTGATAACGGGCAAAAATAAAAACATACAACCACATTCACAAAGCATGCCAGTTTTTATGGATGTTCCAACCCCTTTTAGTTATAGTTAAGGATCACCACGTGTGTGTGCATGTGTGTGTTTGGTAGTTGGCCTGAAGGATTGGGTGCATATATAGTGGGAGAGTGAGAGGTGAATTAATCTTTGATTATATAACTATACATGAATGGTTAAGATTGTTTTACTGAAATCTAATCTTGACTATTCATTTTGATTGTTTGTGTGCGTATTTAGAGAGATAATAAAGGAAGGGAGGAGGAGATACAATTTGCTAAGAAGAAACTAAGAGTTCAAGAAAGGAGAAAATATAATTCGAGGATTATATAGTAAATGTTAAAGTTGTAGCTTAGACTTTTTCGATAAGAAGGATGCATGGTAGGAAAAACTTAATTCGAACAATTATGTAGTAAATGTTGAAGTTGTAGCTAGACCTCTTCGATAAGAAGGAAGTCCATAAAATGAACATGCTCCACACCAAATTGAGAGACTATCAATTCAATAAAATAAACAGACAATCATAAATAGACAAAATGCCTGAAGATAAGAAAATACCACAAGAAATTAAATAAACAGAAAAATGCAAACAATATTCAAAGTTTTGAAAGAAACACCATGGAACTGACCTTCCCAATTAAAACAGATTTGGCTTTCTTGAAGCTGCTTCCAAGCTTTTCATATTCTGGAGCTAGCTTTTTGCAGTGTCCACACCTATTATGACAAAAGAGGGAGAAATCGTATTCAGAACGACATTAGTATACAACACAACATAAAGAAATTCATCAGTGACTAGTACAACGAACAGGTTATTCTCACGAAGTTTTAAATGTACAATGACTGATCACGACCTTTTGTGCAAGAGTTTTGGACAGGGTTATTCAGTCCTTCTTGTATAATTACAGGGGATATTATCCTCTAATTATTTGACCAAAGGACCCAAATAGTTGATTAGTTAATTTAGTTGAATTTAAATAAAGCAGAGTAGTAGTTTTAATTTAATTTATTAACTTCAAAAATAAGTTCACAAACTAAACTGAAGGACAATGCTTCCAATAGAATCTGGAGGAACTAATTTGCACCAAAAGTCAAAACAGCATCGTATTGTATCATATATAAGTCGATAAGTAACTACAAACCAATAATGGTTAAACGACAAGTTGAAACGCTAAACGCAAAGAACACATGCGATTGGAACGAAACGAAGAACATAAAGGAAAACACCGGAATCCGTCAACAAAAACCCTACCTAATGATTTCAAAAACAATAATGGAAGAAGCGGTAGTTAATGGAAACAGAGAGTAAGAGATCGACAAGATTGTAAGCTACCAGGGAGCATAGAACTCGACGAGAGCTCCTCTGTCCTGACCAACTTCCTTCTCGAAGTTTTCTTCGGAAAGCACAACGACGTCGTCTGCAGAGGCCGCTAGAAACAGTAGCGCAAACGCGACAGCTCCCAACACTATCCTACTGCTCCAGATCTGATACTTCTCCATCTTCTTCTTCTTTCTGGTCTTCTTCGCTGTTTTCTTTCTTCTCGATTTCAGCTCAACTGCTTCGGCACGTGCAGGGTTATATACGAAACCCCGTTTGAAGCATTAAATGTATCGCTACCGTATTTGTCACGTGGCACCGTTTTATTGCATCCCTTGTAATCAAAGTAATCGTTGGCCTTTGCATATCCCACGGCGCAACCACATCATTGTACTTTCTTACCTATGACGTCTCATCGTTGACGTGGCAACCTTTCAAAGGAACACGGTGTCAATATCCAGACATCTGAGCCACGTGGAAAATACAGGTCACGGGCGTACTAATATATGTATTTATGACGGTTTCGTAAATTTTATGATTTCTTTAGTATTATTTGTGTTAATTTAAAGATATTTATATTGTTAATCTATAAAAATAATTTTACGAATTTTAAATTTTTTATCGTATATAATAATTTTAAAAATTATACTTTTCAATGTATTTTTATTTCTTGGATTCTTATTTTATCTAGTAAGTTCATTACAAGTACGTATACGTGGGATATAAAAATATTTCATTTATTAATTTCAATATAGACATTTTATAGCGTGTGTCTTCTTCTATAATGAAAATATTTACTTATATCATTCATTTATTAGTGCTTATTTTTTGAAATATTGTTATTGTTCAAAGTTTTGCTGGAGGGGCATAGGCTAGAGGATGCAACCTTGTTTATTATTTTATTTTATATAAAACCAATTACGACTATGATGGTAAATCAGATTCTCTATCAATTTCATCCTCCAGGAAGTGTAAAGTTTTTCTCTTGCTTGGGTTTAATACAAACATGTCTGTTGTGGATTTCGGCTTTTACTTTTTGTACTCCCACAAATTATTCTCACAACCAACAAAATTTTAAAATGACTATTTTAGTGTTTGTAAAAGTGATTTACAGATTACATATTCCGGAAATTTTCAGGAGCAATCTTTATGAAATTCTCGGAAGAAGATTTCTGGAACGAGATTGTCAAAATAGAAAACGCAGGAAATATGTTTTGGAACAAATTTTTCATAATAAGATTTCTGAAACAAATTTTTTAGTTTCTGAAATAAACTT